>JAOVVB010026185.1:0-15840 GCA_028570985.1 Heterobranchus longifilis | reverse complement strand
TCTACGGACACTAGAGGTGCCGTCTAACAATAAATCGTCAATATGGGTTGTAATTACTGCGTGAACAAACGACAACTGCTGTCGTTTTGATCTGGAGGACAGTCTGATGAGTTATTGAGAAGAAAATGTGTTTTTCATAAGTTGTGACAGTATTGTGTGCTCTTTTATACTACTGTATAAAAAAGTTTTCAAAATCTCTGTACCACTTTCTGATGAATCCCTATTTATAAAGGATTTATAAATTGCAAATAATGGCTTATTAATGGTTAATTAATCATTTACTAATGATCATTAATCATTAAAAAAAACGGTTGAGGTGCCAAGTTGTGGAAAATCTCCTTGGATATGTCTTAAATGACAAATGTTAGTAAGTCATTACTAAAGTTTTATTTTAATTTTAATAAGTTGTTAATGGATCAGCTCCACAGTCCATTAGAGGGATCAGAGTTTCCTAATTAGCCTAATTAAAGAGCTCAAAAGATAAAAAACAAATATACAGCAGGAAAATAAATGCCAGCCAGAGAGATTTTTCACAGCTTGGCAACCCAAAGATTGGGCTTATAACTGATCAATAAAGCATTAGTAAATTATTTATTAACCATTAATGAAGCCATTAAAGTGGTGCCAAAATCTTTAAAACCATTAGCATCAGATTTCCACTATTTGCGTCAAAAATCTCACTCCTTTTTGGAGTCACAACTTCCTGAGCATAACATTATCTCAGATCATCACAAAAAAACGTCCATAAAAACAATTAGAAATGAGAGAAAATAGACGCACCCTGCAGAACTTGCTTGAGAATCATCAAGTTTTTAAGTTTTCTTCAGAATCAAAGCAATCCAGTGATGGTTGTCTGTACACCCATGGGTACATTGCAATCAGGAAGTGCTAATAGCTAATTCAGGGTACTTTTAATAGTGCCAATTTGCCAAAATGGAAACAAATATAGGCAATTGTTGTTTACACAAGTGTAATGTCTACAAGGTTTTCCCCTAACTGAACATGAAGCTAAAGCAGTACCTAAAGATGAGGGCTAAAAAAAAAAAGACAAACTATCCAAAGGTAGATTTAGCCCAATATTCAAGTTAATTTCAGTGAGTGTAGCTCAACACCTGACAGTCGTTTCACAGTTGCCATCTGTTTGTTTTTCTTGAAGGCTTTTATTTTGAAGCAGCTGCAGAAAGTGTTGAGGCTGAATTACCGGAAGACAAACATGGAAAGCATCTGCTTTCTAACAGCTGTCATCTGCTACTCTCATTCTTAAGTTAAGTTTAGTCATTATGATGCATTGTACTCCACTTTTGTATGTCTTGGTCATACTATTGGGCTTTATATAATGGTTAAAATAAAACTTTAAAATAGCTGTGACAAACTCTTGAATTTCCCCCATGTTGCGCTGGTCGGTCCTGTGATTCAGATATCACTGAGCTTTCTAAAAGACATATCTTTCACATCCTCCCCTGTGTCAAGGTGCTTTTCTGTTCTTAATTTCTCTGTGTTCATTGCTCCATTGTTCCCCCTGCGTGTTTCACCGGGCTCTGTGTTTCCTCTCCGTCTTTGCCCTTGTCCTCTCAGCCTTAGGGCTTCTCGGGGATCTACAGTATCCTCAGTGTTTCTGGAAGGGCTCAGTATTCTGGGTGAGCACGAACTCAAAGCGGACCTGTCTTATGAGTATGTGTGTCGTCCTGCCTCCCCTGGCACTCATTAAGCTGGTGTGTGAAGGTGTGTGTTTCCGGAGGCTGGAGAAACATGCACGCACGTGGAGGTTAAAAGGCCCCCGACAGAGACATAATTTCCCAGCCTGGGGCGATGGGAGAAGGTAACTTCATTAGCCAGTGCCCGCTGTACACATTAACTTGATTATACTAACCAAGTCTTGATGGCGACAGAGGTGCAGAGTACAAATGTCACACCTGGAAACTAAAATCTGTGCATCTAATTTAGTTATTTTTTAGGAGTAATGTTGTGTGCATCTGTGTTTGTGTGTGTGTGGGTGTGTTTGTGTGTGTGCGGGTGTGTGTAATGAAGGGAAGGAGAGAAGGAGGGTCAATTGATACACCTGGGACATTTGGCTGCTCTGTAATTTGCAAAGTGACTCATTCAGGTAATGAGCATCTACCGGTCTAGGAACTCCTTTCTATAATTTGGTTGATGGAAGTCACACTCTTGCTTTAACCCTCTAATCACCACAACCCGCCAATTGGTTTGAAAAGTATGCTTTCTTTAAAAATAATTGCCAAAATGACACCATTTATTATAGCTAGAAACTGTAAAAACAGAAATTATTGTCAGATTTTCACATTTCCAATGTTTTTTTGAACAAGTCATGTGCGACAAATGTTCCCGTCAGGAAAAGTAACCAAATCCAAGGTTAAATAGTGATATTTCATCAAAATCACGTTATTCTACGTGTCTCGTTTAAAATTGTTTGCACGAACCAGATCATGTAAAAAACATTAAATTCTGCACTGGTGGCTTCGCTCATGACTTTCCAGTTTCCCAGTTACACTATAAATAACTCAGCTGAGACCAACATCAGACAAAAACTCTGTACTGACCTGCAGGCTGTTGACACAGAGCAGAGGGGAGAGGACAGGTTGTAAAAAATGTAAATTTAAATATGTATATATTGTGTGTTTATGTGGAGTCCCCACTTGAAAAATGATTCAATTTATTCCTTTATTATTAAGAAATTCAACTTTTTCTGTTTTATGATTTATGGCGCTATAACTGTTATACTGCACAAAATACATTTAAACAATATGTTTATTGATTGAAACAAAAAATGAAGAAAAAGTAGTACATGAAAAACTACAGAAACAAAAAACAAAACAAAAAATAAAATAAAATAAAAAGAAACATCTCAAACAAAACAACAGACACAAGCCTACAATAAACAAAATGGCTTTTTACAATGTTATGATCCAATAGAATAAAACATATGGGACATCATTTAGATGAAACAGTGCCACAAGCCAATCAGATATCAGCCACCACCCTGCATGCATACAGAGCAGAGTAAATTACCCAGAGTTCCCCTCAGTTGCCAGTATTTAAAAAACCTTTTTCAAAAGTGAATTCTCTCTGTTTCCGTGACTGTGCTGTCTCTGTAGAGGTGCAGGACTTTATATTACAGTGCAAAACGAAGCCACGGTGAGAAAAACAGGACCAAAAAAATACCATGAGGGTTAATGCATGCCCGTATGTGCATGCATGCACATTTAGCAGCTTTTTTTCTCCAAGATTTCAGGCATTACCCATTGTCTCACCCCTGTCCTTTTTGTTTTTTTTGTTTTAAAATTCCCACCTCACTACCACAAAACGTAACTATCATTCCTTTCCACTTCGACTGCATCTACATTATTTGCATTTTATCCGCAACATTTGCAGTCATGCACAGTCACACTCGCACCTTTCATTATACTCTGAGGGCAAACAACATTAACCTCTTTTAACCTGAATTGATCCGCAGCACCTCTTGACTTGACTCTCACATTAGCTGATGGGATTGGCGTGCGGGTTTACACACATGTGAGTGCTCTGTGTGGCCCTGAGGTGCACCTCGGGCAATAAAATTAGCACGATAAGTTTGCACCATTCACGGGAAGCATTTCATTGAAACAAATCACATTGCCATATCGTCACGGTCACTTTTGCAGTCCCATCATTCTCTGAGACTTTATTGACCGGAAAATAGAGGAATTTTGTTTCCTCGAGCCCGTTAGATTAGAACTGTCTAAGCCTCACGCATGAAGCTGCGTGCGTCAGATTAAACACTTGAAATCTCTTGAGGGAGTTGTCGTGAAGGCCGCTTCCACAAGTAGTCTTGCCTCTTATCCCGTAATGCATTGTAACAGCTTTGCGTCTGTGCTCACCTGTTGAAACATGTTTTTTTTCTCTGTGAATGTGTGTACATTCTGTATTCTCCCCACACACACTGGCTATAATATAACATTCATAAGCAAGGCTTTACTGCCAGTCCAGACTAAAAAGTGAGGCTATTTTTTTTTTTTCTGACCTACAAATGCTTCAGAAAAAAACACACGCACACATGCCTGGGCTTGTCAGCTCTCCAGTCATGTATCCTGGTCAAGGTGAAGAAGTGTGTGTGTGTGTGTGTGTGTGTGTGTGTGGGGGGGGCGGGAGCAGGTGAAGCTTGAGAAATGCAGACACATGGAGATGAAAGGAGGGAACGAGGGGATAGAAAACGCACCATCTCACGCGTCCCGCCGACAGCCGCTCTGTTATTGTCAGTCTCGAGCCGACAGGCCAGATTCAGTGGGATTGTGCCGAGCTGCCGCTTTGATGAAATGTTTTCAGGAAATGAGGAAAACGGAGCCGACTGCAACCTCTGAAGTTGTCATCGCGATGATTGCCAGAAGAGTGTTTCGGGGCTAATTTGTCTTTCCTCGGTCACTGCTCAGCAAACACGGCAGCAGCAGATTTCCACGCTGCAGGGTAAAATGAGCACATGGACACATATATGTTTACAAGCGCAGATGATAATTTCAGGAAAATTACAGCTTTTGAACTCCTCCAATCATCTCCATTATGGCGGCACCGTGTGTGGCACGGGGTTTACGGCAGAGCCACCAGGCACCAACAAACCCAGACAAAGGCAGCCACTCAGGTAGTTCATTAGTGGTTATATCAACATGAAAGCTCATAACACACCATGCTATGTTATTATCTCAGCAGCCACTGCACTCACATTGTTTTGGCCTCTAGCAGTAAGCAGGGTGGAGAGCTTCCTGACGCAGGTCCTGTTTTCCATGCCACCTTTTTTTCAGGGCCGGGGATCGGCCGCCTGCGTGGAAAAATGCTGCCCTCCCTCCACGGCAGGGACACAAGAGAGGGTTTCTATCTCCATCCACAAGCGGGAATGCTTTGTGGCAATATTGGATTTTTTTCATCAATGTGATGAAGTATGGGATTATTAATTTATTTTACTAGTGTTGACATGATTGGTTGATGAATTGATTGGGCGCTTGACAGAAAATTAATTGACAGTTTTGATAAAAAAATGAATTATTTAAGAGCAAATTGCCTTCAGACATTAACAATTGTATGATGTCACTGCCTCTGGGACATTGTTTTAGGCGTTTTTCATTACTTTATAATATTTTATAGACCAAGTTATTCTTTGATTAATAAAAAAAATATCAAGAGAGAAATGTTTTTTTTTTTGTTCTTATTTTTCTATCAGGACAAGTAGCATCTATCAGTGCCACATGACACTGTATTTATAACCTAAGCTAAGCTAACACCTGCCCCTATATGGACCTTCATACAAATACAAACAAACTCAACAAAACACATACAAAACAAGAAAAACAGCAGTTAATTAACATTAGGGCTGCAACTAATAATTATTTTCATTATTGATCAATCTGCCGATTATTTTCTAGATTAATCGTTTAATCGTTTGGGCTATAAAATGTTTGAAAATAGTGAAAAATGTCCATAGTTTCTCTAAGTCCAAATGATGTCTTTAAATGTCTTGTTTTGTCAGTCCAAAACCAAAACATATTCAGTTTAATACAATATAAAACATGGAAAAGCAGTATATCTCCATATTTGAGAGGTTGAAAACAGCATTTTCTGCCATTTTTAGACTAATTGATTATCAAAATTGTTCTGGTTAATGCATCATGATTCTGCTGTGATATAAAATCACATGTACAGTGATAGAAAAAGTTACCAAATGCCCACAGCGCTGCACCACAACCATAGGCAGGTACATCATAACACGCCAGTACACACATAGACGCAGACAGATGCATACGCACACTCCTTCTGCCTTTTAGACACACCTTGTAGTTAGAAAGAAAGCACTTATCTGGGCGATGGTGTAGTGCTGCGTTGGGTTTGTGCCTGAAGGAGCGGGATTAGTATGAAGATATCTGCCAGAGGTCTCCCAGCTGCACTGTGCATTCTCCACTCTGCCTCATAGCTTCTTTTAAGTCTCCTCTCTCGCTCCGGCGTGCTCAGCAAAAGTCATTCTTACCTTGAGGAGGAATGAGCACAGGGGGGTTTTAGAAGAGGTGGTAATGCTATTATGACTCGTCAAGCTTTGGCTCCGTTTGTCATACTTTCTTTTCACGGGGTGCTCCATTCACATCTCGATCGACCTGATCCATTCATTTGACACCACTCCACCCTCCCACACACCCTTAGGCTACGTGTTCACAGGGGGCCTCTATTTACATGGCCGCCTTGTTTTTTTTTTCACATTATTTTCAGATGTATTTGGCGTGTTCTTGGCAACGGCAAGAACTTTGCATGTCTTTAAGCGCCCACGGCACACCGAGCGCCTAGGAGTTGAAAATGTTTCATTTCTCTCAGCAAAACAGCGCTACGCTTCAAACGAGTTTTCAGGAGTCTCGCAGCAATGACCACAACCAGAGCTTTTTCATATGCATGTGTTTAGTGCTGCTGAAAAAGATGTGTTTGGTGTGGTGGGCACAAGCGTATCTTCCAGATCCCTCTCTCGTCTCGCTCTGTCTCTCCCACAGTTTTTCTTTCCCTTCACTCCTTCTCTCCTCTCCTGCTGTCTTTTCCTCCTCTGCTCTCTTTCTCTGGTTTCCCCTCCGTCTCATCCTCTCCTCATATTTCAGTCCCATGCTCTGTGGGATCTCGTGCTGTCCCGCGTGAAGCCTCAAATCAACACCAGCAGCAAGACCGGGCAGAGCCGGCGTTGTCCCGCAGCAAGGCCACACAGCAGTGCGAGATTGACGGGCTGTGTAGCCAGATGCCTTCCGCTTCACTGCACTTTGTGTGCATCTGAGCGCGCGTGTTTGTGATTTGTGGGATGGAGGGATGGATGTAGGGAAACGGGAATGAGAGAAAAGGAGAGAGAGAGAGAGAGAGAGAGAGAGAGAGAGAGGGGAAAACAAGAGGCCAGGGGAACCAGCTTTGCTTTTGTTGAGTTTACATAATTAATGCTTTGTTAAACAGAACTGTGTCTATACACAGTATCAGCTCCGATCGCAAATGCAAATATTGTCAAGAGGATAAGCGTGGAAAACTCTCAAAATGCTTCACAATGGGCTAAACGAAGCTTCCATATACATTCATTACTCTGGTGGTTGGAAGGTAATTAAATTCCAGGTAATGAAAAGCTGAAAACACTGATTACTTTTTCTCAGAGCTATTCAGATGCTTTTGAATCCCTGCGTGAATTTATTACCAACTATAAGACTGTGTCGTGCACCGAATAATCAAAGTTTTATTGCTTTATCACTCTTCTCCTTTCTTCCTCCCCCCACCTCGAGATAAACCTGTTTGTTAAAGGGCTTTACAGACAAATTTGATGTGACTTAACTCGATCATTAACATTTGGGACAGTAGAAAAATTAAATCATTGATATGAGAGTGAGAGTGCGTGAGTATGAGTTTTTCTCCTGAGTGGGGGTTACAGTTGTTTGTCATTCAGAGGCAGAAGGGCTCCAGAGAAACCACTGTGATTAGCCTCCCACCCCCGGGACCGTATAGCTTTCCACGACCTGCTCCGTCAGCACCAAACAGGACATTTATCACAAACTCCACCTCAATCCTGCAACCCCACACAGCATGGAGGCAAACTCATACCTCTATATACTGTATGCAAACACAGAAGGACAAACACAGATATGATAATGCATGCATGGATTAAAAAAAAAAAAGATGAGATATGTAGGCAGCAATCCCACTGTGGATTATTTTATTTACACTAAACATACAAATATACACACATTTCCATATTTAGATATGCAGACAAAAACAAGATGAGAACCTAGAGAACTTTACTCAACTGAAACACATGCCTGAACATATCCAGGAATACTTCAGAAGCAATTTAGTTGACCTACGACTCCACAAAACATGCACGCACGCACGCACGCACCTGGTGATACATTTGTGTGAGTTGTAGGTGTTCAGGGGGTCAGTCACAGTTGTGTGAAGCTTTCACAGGTCTCGAATTACAACACAGCAGTTGGTGGCTCGGTGTTATTTTAAAGCTACATTGGTTGATTTTATGGCCACTTTTGTGGCAGTGCAACAAGCTGTAAACACAACACTGACATATAACGTTGATATTGCAAACTGATATAGCAAATAGTAACTTATTTACACATTCAGCAGACACAGAGCAACATTAGCTTCATTTGGAGTCGTGGTTTTGTTCACCTGGCAAACTTAAATCCAGTATTCACTCTCCTTTTAGCTCTGTTTTGGTCTCCACCATAGACTGTATATAAAGATGGATGACGTGTCTCTACTTCCTCCCACTGTACAAAGGTGAAGCTAAAATATCCCAGATACGGGTGCTGGCATCTTTCTCATTTGGAGCCAGAGTCATGGTATAGAAGTCCCGCCCATACATTCGCCCGACCAATGGCGAGTCAATCACAGCTGTCAATCATGACGTTTCATCTGTTTTTATAGCTTCAAATAACTAATTAAAACCAAACTTATCAGAAAAATGAACACTTGAACACATCAGCATGATAAGAACTACTTAAATGACAGAAACCATCTTTGGGAAAAATTTATTTGACATGTAGGCTACTTTGAGTTTATAGTTTGGCCCATCTGATGTCCCATCTGCGAACACAAAGAGGTTTATGACCTGTACTGCAGCCAGCCACCAGGGGGCGATCCAGATGTTTTGGCTTCACCATAGGGAGCTGTCTGGTCATCTTTATATACAGTCGATGATCTCCACCAACGAGTAAGGGAAATATCTGACTCTTTAGCTGCTAAAAGCTTTGCTATGTTCAGTAGCTGGTTGCTATCTTAGTATTTCTGACATTTGGTGCTATGTAGGTGGCCTGCTGTCAGTTTTTAGAACAAAGATGAATGACAAGGTGTTCTTGTAGACCTATACAGCATTATGCGCACGCACACACACAGACGCACACACACACACACACACACACACACACACACTGGACTCTGTGGCTCGTGACTGTAATTCACCCCCAGAGCTCCATAAGTCATATCCATAATGCACGGCATGCAACTAACTGCGTAGCGGTAGTTAATATTACTGAATCACTTTGATGAATAACTGCACATGAAATGGCTATAATGTGGTCCTGACTTATTGTTGGTGGGTCATGATAACCTATAGGAAGCACTATAGTGCACTTTACAATTCTATCTGGAGCCAGCACATTAATAATCTATCTGGAAGTAATTTTGCCATTTTGTCTTCATTATCTGTAACTCATTTAAGTATACGTTTATAAACTACAACAGCACTTATCATTAAAGTGTAATATAAATTCATAAAGGAGTTATTTTAGGCCTAGTACATGTTGTAAACTGTTGTTTTCCCTCCGTTCTAAAAAAACAAGACACAAATAAAGTGCTGTCAGGAGCATGACCAACAGGTGGTGATATAACCTTAACCCTGGAGCCATGTTGGCCAATCACGTGAAGAAGAAGAAGAAGAAGAAGAAGAAGAAGAAGAAGAAGAAGAAGAAGCCTGATAAAAAGCATCAATAGCTCTGTAGCGCATTCTGACGCCTCTGTTCCTGAATATAGTGGAAGAGGAACTTTACCTTTATATGTAAACATGTAAAAACTCCTGTTAGGACTAGGCTAACAAAATCATAGCAGATCCTTCTCATCTCTTTAACCTCCTCCCATCAGGCAGGAGATACAGAAGCATTAAATGTAAAACATCTCGCTTCAGGGATAGCACCTCCCGCCAAGCCATTCATTGTACTGTATTATTGTATTGTTGTATGTATTGTACCTCCTGGAGCACTTTAAAATTGTATGCACTATATGATGACAGTATGCTGCTGGGTGCTGTGCTTTAATGTATATTCTGTTTTGATGTTTACTGTTTGTATATTGTGTGCTGCTGCATTGTCTTTGTATGTGAGCAAACCAACACAAATTCCTATCAACTATGTTGTTGACACGGCAATAAATGTATTGAATCTTGAATCTGGTTAGAACCAGGCTCCCAGGAAGTGCACCGACCATTGAAGCCAATTTGACGTAGTGACCAAATAGTATTACAACTATGGCGGCCGTCACGTAATGCCGTTGGGCCCAAAAAGACTTTTTCCCATCGACTTACTTGGCAAAAGAGACGAAAATGTTCACAACCCCCGCAAAATGACTCACTATCAGGATTAGATCCATTTGGTTTGATAACATTTCGAAAAGTCTAGAAGAGCAGCAAGATTTAATTATTTTTACATTATTACATTATAGTAAATTGATTATCTTTTGGCTTTGGACTGTTGGACGGACAAAAACAAGACATTTGAAGACGTTTCCATGGGCACTAGGAAATTGTAGTAGGCATTGATTAATCAATATTGAAAATAGTCGTTATAGTTGCAGCCCTTATTCGGTGGCTGTACAAAAGTAGCAACATCCAGTCTTCAGTAAATGCAAGCAGATGAAACCATGGCTGTTATGACAATTGATTTTCCATTTTGTAAAACATTGGAGTGCTTGTAATTGTATTTTCGGTTATTAGGAACTTCCCTCCTCTCTAAAACATGTCCATACAGTATGTAGGTTGAATTGTTGTAATGATTCCGCCGATGCTGAAGCTGTCACGCTGTTGCGTGTCAATTATGTCCTGCTTGTCACCAGCTGGAGGGGATAAAGAGGATTGTATGATCGATACTTTAACCCGCTGCAGCAGTCTCTCATGTCTCATCTCTCACACGCTTCCTCCCTCTCAGATACAGAGTGTATTTCTATGACTGGCTGCTAGTGTGAAGTCAATAACACATTTGTTAGAAACAGGCCTGGCCCCCACAAGAGGGACCTCTCTGGGTTCATCATTGACTTATTAGACATACGTTTGTCTCCTATCGACCTGTTAGGCCTGCCGCATGAGCCACAGCGCTTCCTCTACACTCTCTCTTAGTTTTTTATCTCCGGCCCGTCCCGCTGACAGCTTGCTGTTCATACATAAAAGTTGCACGGCGACTGACAGCAAATTTGTCTCGCTGAGGTTTTGGTTGTAATTGTGCCTGGAGATATGATGACCCAGTTTGAGGCAACGAAGCGATAACTGACTCAATGCAAACTGTGAATAAGTTTTACAGGAAGCAAGGAAATATGCAAATGGAGATGCATAAAAGATTCCAACATTTTTGAGGGAATCTGGACTTCTTTTGGCATGGTAATGGCTTAATTTAGTATGCAAATAATTTGTACAAAACTGTTGCCCATTAATTATTTTTGTATATTTCAGTTCTCATTAGCAGTAGGTAGAAGTGTCACTCCCACATATGAATCATCACGCTGTCTGTCCACGACTGCAGTAGTACATTCTCTCTCAGACATTTAATGGGCAAAATGGCAAAGCCTCTGAAAGCTAAACAGGCTTGTAAATACACAACCCTGAGCTTTAAGTGTGTTTATTATGCTGTATCTATGCACATTTTTCCATGCAACGTCTGTGCTTGAATGCTTGCTTTTACAAGATCCAGCCAAAAAAAGGATTGCTTTCTCTTTCTCTCATGCTTTGAAGACTGGCAAAAATCCTGAAAAACATTGTCCAAAAAAAACAACAACAAAAAAAAATATATATATATATATATATATGTGTGTGTGTGCGTGCGTGCGTGCGTGCATGTATGTATGTATGCATGCATGTATGAATGAATGCATGTATGCATACATACATGCCTGCATTATAAACACAACAAACCACAGTTATTGGAACTGTCTGGAAGTAGAAGTTTTTTTGACTGTGTTTTCAGAGCTGATGATTAATGGCCAAATTGGCAGACTCTCATCTTCTTAAATGGTGAGACATTGCTCTCAAGATGCGCAAATGCCTCGCTCAAAGTGTTACGGACAAAGATCAGAAATAATGCTGAAAATGTGCCAGTTCTTTTTCTTTCTTTTTTTTCCAAAAGTGTGACTAAAGTGCTGTTAAGTTCTGCAGTCATCTCTCCAAGGCCCTGTAATATTGGTAGCTATTGCCAAAATTACAGACAAGAAAAGAACAGGCAAAGCTCCTTCAGCACTAATTGCCTCTGGAGAAAGCTCCCTCTTCAGTGTGCAGTTAGCAGAGTTGTTATTACTGTACCTCTGCAGGCCTGTGATGGGCTCAGGTCTCAGGTGAATGGCTGCAGTGTCTCTTTGTTGTCGACAGAGGACGGGGATTACCTGCTGGCTATCTGTGGCTGGCAGGGTTTTGCCTACTAGTCAGGGTTAGTAGCCCTGTTCCACCCGGTAGTTGTCTTCATTGCCTCAGCTGAGCCTGTAAATAATGCTAATCATCTCTGATAATGAGTAGGAAGGAGAAGGAGGCAAAATACAAACCAATCAAGAGTGGAAAGTGTCAAATGGGGTGTACATAAATTTACATTTCTGAAGAATTCTGTCTCCCTCTCAAACAGACTGTCAAGTGCCTGTGTTTATAGTGAGCTGAAAACTGCCACAGGCAAGATGGTAGCTGTTATTTATGTTCAAAGATTTCAGCTGAGATTGAAAAGGCACCCAGCTCTTTGATTTACCACTGTGTATCAATCAATCAATCATGAGCTGCAGACTGCCGCGCGCCGTCGTTTTACAACACTTACATCATTAGAATTCATATCGGAAGAAGACGTGTCACGTGTGCCAAAGGTGGAGTCGCTGCTTTACCGCTCCGTCTGCAGCTGCGCCTCGTTGATGTCTCAGTCGACTCCTTTAACTGTAGCAAAAAGCAAAAAAAAAACAAAACGTAAGCATGTGATCGGACGCTAACGAGACATGAGTATCGCTTGTGATTGGAAAAATGAGACATCCGAGGTTACTATTGTTTGACATCGCTCTGCTTGCGTAAAATGCATCCCGCTGTTCACTCCTGCGGTGTGATTTCCTCTCATAGAAATCTTACTCATCTTGTTTTCTTTTTCATGCTCTCTTCTATTTGTAGAAAGGCAGGAGGCAGCCGCACCGGGAAGAGCAAAGGTGCGAAAAAGCAAAGTTAAATAGGTCAAGGGAAAAATAAGTCTTTTACACTTATAAATAGTTGTAATATATTTAAATTCAGACAGCTCCACATTCTGGCTAACAACCTTAGGTGCAGAGGGTAGCAAATTTAAGACTCTGTAAATTAATTAGATAAAGTATCTTGTTCCAACAAATCACAGACTGTTTTTTTTTGGCTTATTAAACACCTCAATTTGCATTTTGTAACTTGTGTTTAAAAAATAATTATTTGTTGTAGTATTGTAAAAGCGACAGCTCTGGATGATACGTATGTATACAGGTGAGGTTGTGTTGGATCTTTTCACTTCATGTTTGGATTGTTTTGTACATTTTTTGAAGCTTATTAAGCTTTTTTTTCCTTTTGGACACCATTGCAATTGTCGTTCTGCTGAGAGGCAAGTCTGTGCTGGGCCATGACTGACAAACATCCCCTCTCCGGTCCCTACAGGATCTGGGTTATGAATAGTAATACCCAAGGACACATTCCCTCCACATTTGAATACAGTAATGTTCTTTTTGATCTTGATTATGAAACAGATTTTTTTTTTCATGAAAGCACAATGTTAATCTGAAGTGAAGTTTTGGACAGGCTGTTTATTGGGTGTAAAGCAAAGATCGGAGTCTTGCTGAAGGACTGATTTTGTCGATTAACTCTCAGCAGGAACATCAAACGGGAAACAAGAGTGTAACCTTCCAGAATAGACGGATTCAAAGCAGTGACCAAACTGATTACCCTTGTGTTCACCTTGTCATCTGATAGCTCTGTAAAGAACAGAGGAGCAGAGAGGAGGGGAGGAAAAAGCCGGTAATGTCTGACGAAAGACTGATACGTTTTATGCAGATTAGATGCAGAGTATTTTTAACCATGCAAACTCTGGTGGATAACAAATTGTTTGTTTTGGAGCTTTGACAGTTTGTTTGAATATGTAAATATTACAGAGGGAATAGGGAGGAAGGGAGTGAGGGAAGGCAGGCAGAGATAACGCTGCTCATTTGCAATCAAGTCTTGAGATTAGATGATACTTGTTGATAACAGTGCAGGAGTTCAGAGCACCCTTTTAATAACCACTCAACATCCATTTTCCCCTTTTATTTCCACTTCAGTAGCTTTGATTTGGGAAGAATCACGACAGTATCATGTATGTTCCGGAACAGCTTGTTCTGACTCTTAAATAGAGCCGTTTGGTGTTTACATTGAATTAAATATTCAAACCCATGGCTGCACCGTTTCATCAAATGGAAATATTCTAGATGTCTTGTGCTGAATTTTATACACATTTCCCCCAAATTCAGCCTCACATATTTGGTATCTTTGGAACCTTTGGGATCCATTAAAAAATGTAAAATAAACTTCTTGGTGGTTTAAGATCCACAGACGTGTCGGTGCAGCATGTTGGCGGACTCAAGGAGCTATGCCTGAACTCAAAGGTCAATTTACCAGTCGATCTATGTTCCAAACTAACATCAATTTTGCTTATCGGTGTGATTTGTGTGGCCTTCACAGGTTTTCAGCATCAATGCAACTGTTTTATGATCTGTCTGAAATAGTGTAGAAAAGGCGCTAATGTTATTATAACATATTTACCCTCGGTAACAGACATGCTGCTCGGTCGGGAAGCAGTGGCACTCGTGCGTAAAATGTCAAATGTCAAATACATTGCATTCCTGGAGTTTAAGCCCATGTTGCATCTTTTCTCTTTTTGGACCGCTTCTTCCTCTCCTTCTTGTTGCAAGTTTCCCGCAGTTTAGATGCATGAGTTTGAAGTCATTGTTTTGCAATGTGCAACTGTCAGAAAAACAGCATTGATAAAATGAATTGATAAGCTCGGAGGCATACGATTCCGATGGATTGGACAATTTAGAACCGGTTCTCGATTCCCATCCCTACGTATCTGGCTGTGTGTGTGTACCTAAGTTCCAGATGCTGGTGGAGATCTTTGATAGTAAAGACAACATTAGAGAATTGAAGAAAGAATTGGCACTCAGAAGTGTTCAACTTTTCAGTGACAGATGCAGAATAGCCATCTCCACTACACAGTTTCTGCCCCCTGTGATCACTGTTGTCTAGAGAATAATAGATTCTATATATACAGTTTCCCACACTTTATATTGCAAGTACATGAAACAATGTAAACCCAGTTACTAAGGGGATTATAATTGCAATTGATATAAAAGCATGACACGGCTTTGTCACCTACTATAGATTCACCTGCTGAACTTATCAACACCCACACTGTATGTATTTATGGCATGACTGCTGCTAACCTTATAGTATATAAAAGTATAAATGCAGCTTTAGATCATGTGGCTGAAATTGACCTGGACATTTGGAAGGATCTTGGAGTCGGACCACTGCTCCTTCTCACTGAGAGGTTGTCAGAGGTACTCGGCATGGTTAGGGCATCGGATTAGAAGGCTGGGTTAGACCCAGGACACGCTTTAAGGATTATGTATCCCATCTGGTTCTGGCAGAACCTCGGGGTCCCCCAGGAAGTACTGTAGGGCTGAACAATTAATCTGAATTTTATCAAAATCGCAATATGGACTAGTGCAATTTTCAAATTGCAGGAGGCACAATATGGCAAAATGTGTGTCAAAATACCATTTTAAATTAAATATTGTGGTGCTACAGAGATGTCCTGGCCTACACCTCATATTCCTTGTTTGGTACGGATCACACGCAGGCCTTTCACCCAGGACACTGGAGTTTCAGTGTATCATGTCCACATTTTTTTTTACTAACCATACCAAGTCATTTTGATGCCTAAACTTAACTAAGTATATTTGTAGGCTAAACCTACCAAATTAGTCCCGTTTCACATTAATCGCGACGTTGATGATGTGTGCATCACACAACCGGCACATGTATTTCAAACAGAACATGTGCTATAG
>JAOVVB010026175.1:0-15840 GCA_028570985.1 Heterobranchus longifilis | reverse complement strand
AGCTTTCTCTTGTTGCTTCATGCTACAGCGCTCCCAGCAGCAACGCACAGACTGCGGCTCCCGCTTGTGTTGCTTTACGATTTTCAGGGGACACATTTCAGAATGCAACAACACATGAAATCAATCTTGGGTAGCTCAAAGCGTCTACGTAACTTGTGTAACATTTGCGTAACTTGCGTACTTGCATGGACCATGTTTCGGCCCTAGGTGGTAGCCACTCACCGTCTCAACGCGCCTTCTCCCTGTCGTCCTCTTCAGTCCCTCCATGTGCATTAATAAACACCTTGAACAGGTTGCCAGAGACTATGGCTGAGCAATTAATCATTTTTCGGTTCAAGTCACAATTTGAGAGTGCAGTTTTCAAATTGCAAGCGCCATGATTTTGTTAAACCATACCTCAGAGTCTCAGAGCCACTTTGCTATAACAAAATGTAAACACATAGAATAGATAACCCATGTTGTGGATAATCATGGTGCATTGATACACCATCACCCACATAACCCACGCCACACTTTATGTAGCCTAACAAGATTATTGAATAATATTTATAACAATAGCTAAACAAAATAGATTGGAACAAGGGGAGCCAGAGATATACTTGCTTAACTACACATATGCAAATACATGATGGCTGCCTCACATATCCTGCGTCCGTTTGGTCCATTCATTGTGTACGCACTCATAAATTAACACAACCTCTATGCGAACGCGTGGTTAAAAAGCAAGTATATCTCCAGTTTTAGGAGGATGGCTGGAAGGATCACATATTGGCACAATGGCACTGGCATCCTGGCTCTGCCTCAAATCTGTCTGCTGCAGATACACTATCCTCAACATGAGTAATTATTATGAATTAGTTTATTATAACATTATAATATAATGTATTAATTTATTAATATATGAACGATACATTTTTTGTATAGTCATATAATATCATATAGTAGTATGCAGACCCTTGACTAACAGTTGCTCTGGTGTCGCTGGGCTCACTGGGCCGTGCCTCTCTGCTCTCCCTCCTGTCTGCTGCCAGTGCCTTCGGGCTCACTAGAATGTGGGGATTTACTGGCAACATTGCCAAATGAATAATTAGTTATTTTAAAACATTTGGCTGTACCAGCCTCAAGGGACTTCAATCTCTTATCTCTCAGCTTTTCAGCACCACCTTTACGTTGTTTTTTTTCTTTTTTTTGTGTCCATCTTGCTCCACTCCACTATTTCTCAAAATGTCACCTCTTAAAAGAGATGGGAAAGGTGTGTGGTCCAAAAGGACTGGACCAAAAGTAATTGGCTGGGAGAGAGAGGCTGACAGATGTAATACCCAACCGCAGTGGGCCGGCAGCCCACTCACCTGGGCCACTGAACCACACAGCACTTGGTTATTTTTATATGTATATTTTGTGTTGCCTCGGCCCATTTGTCAAGTGGCCCACCCACCTGGATAATTCCCGGTGCTCGAGATGTCCATTCCGACTATGACCTCAACTAATATATTGCCAGAGGTTATCGGTTTGGGTTGGCCACTGATAATGAGAGCAGTGTTTCTCTTATCAGTCTCCTGATTGGCTATGATGATCTTGGTTACTTGTTAGTAGTTGTACTGGGAGACATTGCGCTCTGATAGATGATTAGCTGTTACATATGCAGGAGTACATTCAGTGAATATTGTCGAACAACTTTTACTGTTGTGTGTCTGTTAAAGCAGTGAATTGCATTTTTCTTTTGTAAATATTTTTTGTTTTTAGTTCACCCTGATTAAAATACTTTCTTTGAGAAGTTGTTTAATTGCAGTTAGTATACTGACCTAATTGTGGGACTTGGGAAGAGATGACGCCTGCACTTATAGTATGCCCATATTTCCCTAGAATGTGCCATAACACAAACACACACATGCATGTAGGCATTGGTCATTTTTTGTATGCATTTTTCGTACTCTACCTTATCAAGCCAACACTATACTGTCATTGTTTCAAAGTAAACAATTACAACACATTTGTTTTGTTGTAGTGCTTTCAAGCTAAAACCACATTTTAAATCCTCTCAAATGTGTTGCTGTGGCAGAGAAATTAAACTTAATTGTAGATCAGTGAGCCTTTATCATTCCTTTTTTTTATCAAGACCAGTGGGAACAAGTTTCATTAGAAATTCCTCTCTTGCTCAGACAAAAAAAGCTTTTAATGGGAGCTTTCATTAACTTCCATTTTGCATGAACTTTGCTTTTATTTTTTATAATGGGCTACATAGATTTGAACTTGGCGTTCTGTTTGTGTGAGATGGATAGTTGATGAAAAAGGTTTTGTTATGGATAAAGATAATATATTTGAGGGGCATGCTGGTGGCTCAGTGGTAGAGCGCATGCCCCATATACAGTGTTTAAAAGTCATCACTGCAGCAGCCGCAGGTTCGACTCCTGCTCGCAGCCCTTTGCTGCGTGTCGTCCCCTCTCTCTCACCCATTTCCTGTCTACCTTCACCTGTGCTATCAATAAAAGGCAAAAAGCCAAAAAAATAATCTTAAAAAAAGATAATGTATGAATGGAAATGCCCTTCTGGCCTCATCCATTGTTTCCTATAAAAGCCTACAGATTGCATTTTAGTTCTGTTAGATGATTATGAGCTGCACAACAACACATTCACTTTTCCGCTGACCCAGCGTCACCCTCTGCCCCAACCATTCCCACTAATCCAGATGTAGATTTTGCAGCAGTTTGCTAGAAAGACCTCTCTACATGGTCTGGTGCATGTCGTCAACGAGGGATCTTCTCGAGTCCAGCATTGTTCTGGACTTTTGCTTTCATTGGGTGCCTCAGCTTCTTCATCTACCACAGCATTAGTGGGATCATGTACTACTTTCAGTTCCATCATATCACCAAGCTTGAAGAAAAGGTGGCCTTTACATTCTGTCTGTAATAGGCTATACATTCTCTTAAAAAGTCCAAACTCACTGCCTGTGACTTCGAACATCTGAGGGAGATGTGGCATATACCTGCAGAGCATACACAGAACATCACACGTCCTATGTAAGAGGTGAATAGGGAAAGTTTCAAATACCTCAGTGGGACCAAAGCAGAGCTACCATGCTGTGGCCAGTTTGACTGGAAAAGGCTCTATGACCGTTCAGCTCACCGCCCGTGGGACATGGTGAAGTCTTGTCGCTTTAAGAAGGCCCACTGCACGGCTGAAGACTTTGAGTCTGTGAGTAATTTTCTCGCTTGCCTTTGAACTTAATCCTTTCAGCAGAGGTTTTGGCCTTAAGGCTCTCACAGTTGTAAGGGAGATATGAATAAACCAAGAAATATGCATATAAACCACAGTGTATTGAAGAATCAAAGACTCCCCCCCCTCTATTTTTTTTACCTGGTTTCAGAACGTGATTGGTTTCATAGGACATGGACAATGGGGTTATATATATAGCTCCTTTCTTCCAGTATAGAGGATGTGAACATTGCCTCATTTTGGACACGATCACTGGGAACTATTTCATCTATGAAGACAGTAACTAGACATCAAAGTAAAAAACTTTTTCTGTTTGATGTCCGTGCCTTACTGTATAATTTCTGCATCAATTCATTGTATTTTTGGCTAGTGTGGTCTTACACCTGAGTGTGTGCTTATGTGTGTTTTTAGTTTACTCTAGTGCATCATAGTTTTTTGTGTTCAAAGTTAGCTTTTTGGCTAACTAATTTTAAAGACTAAAAGACCAGATTTAAGCCTTGATTTCCTTGTATTCTGTGCTGAGAGATGCGCATGATAGTTATCAACAAACAACAAACCAAATGCTGGTAAATATGCAAGTGGCTGCTAGATTTGCTTCACTCACCAGCCAAAAAAACAATGGTAATCTATAGATTTTGTAATCCACCAGCCACAGTGGCAGGTGGACAAAAACGTTTCCAGCCCTGGTTATCAAACAGGTGCATCAGACTGGGAGAGCAATTCGCCTGTCATCTGTGGCACATCTTGCATGCAATCACTGAAATGTCCCTCTATTCCAAATGCATTTGCATTTTAGTGAGGGTTGTGCATGTAGAGAGGGATATGATAAGTGTGGTTATTTGTAGATTCTGTTGGCTTTGCCAAGGTTCATGCACTGTGCTAGGGACAGTTCAGCATGTCTGAAATCAGTTGCAGATGTGTATACTAAAGGAAAGCTGCTGTGGCGAGAATATTTTTTCATTTATCTGTATCCTACAGAAATCTCAAAGCCAGAAAGTGTGAGTACACCACACAAAAATATTTGCAGAGGAGTTGCACCAAATTAGCTAAAAAACAGCAGTGTGATTTCTGAGAGCTGGAATGTATTGAGCATTAGAAACTGTAAATGAGATAGAAGCATAAGCTGATCAGTGGGATTTGAATCCAAGACCTTTTTGCTCCGAGTCAACAATCTTCACTACCAAACCACTTGTGTGGGAGTTTGGTTGTGAACACAGAAATGGCACTACTCAGTCAATCACAGCTCAAAAAGTAAAACTATTATCACTTTGAGTTTTACAGCACGAAAGATTTAACCATGCTGACTTAAATGGACAATGTTTAAATTTGGCCAACTGAAACAATTTGAAAATGTGTAGAAATATTTCAGGTTACACTTATGATGGCAGTCAATGAGAGGCTAACAGCAAACTCTCATTTAAACCAGCGAGTCTTGATTGGCTGATATGGGTTGGAATTAGACCATATCAGAGTTACACTGTAATTTAATATCCATTTTACTCTGGTCATCATTTTGTATTCTGGTGTGTAGTCTAATAATTATGTATTTGCCATATTTACCTTGCAGCGATTTTGAAAACCAAAACGAGGCTGGGGGGAGTACGATAAAGCAGAAGTTCCCCAACTGTGACACTTCAATAAATGAAAAGACAATAGGCCTAACAGAATGAAAATATGCCTCATACACACCCTCTCTCTCTTCACTTTTCTGTCTTTTCTTCAACAATATAGTAAGTTGTTTTTATTAACACTGAAATAGCAGTCATCTTTTGGGTGATTAAACTTCCATGGAGATGGGGATATATGTGTATTTTCCTTTTACATATTTAACACCCAGTGTGGGAAAGATGACAGCCACTATGTTTTATGTAAAAGTTATAGATTTGATCTGCAACCGTGTATTCAAACTCAGTATTAGCATTCTTAAAGTAGTCTGGCGGTCTTACCAAACAGTGCGGAGCTTCTTCTTGCAGCTCACTCCCTTTCCTATCTTTGTCCAGCGGCTCCAGCCCCTCCCACCACACGAGCACGGACTTCACAGTAACCTTCGAGTACTATTCATTAATTTCCGCCAGATGCTGTAACTATATAGCGGCAGTTGATCTGTTCTGTGGATTATTTTTTATCTTTTTTGGAAATTCTTGGATAGAGAATAGCATATTACCTTCAGACTGAATGACCAAATTGCAAGATGCAGTGCCACTTTGTGCTGCGCTTTTATGTAAGATTTGGCCTTCGGTTGCCTTTGTCGATCAGGACAAGAACTTAATATTCCTATGAGTGGCTCGATGCACCACTCTTAAAGTAATTCTCTCACAAGAGTATTTACTCCACATAATGTATGTTCAACTTGTCCCTCTTTTGTAAAAAAAAAAATATATATATATATATTTTTCAGTTTCTAAACTCCGGAAGTCATTCTGACTGAGTTGGGTGGATTACTCTGTGGTATTTACAATCTCTTTCTATTTGATTAGAGATCTAAGAGCATCAAGGCAGATTAACTCTGCCCCTATGGTGTAAATAACCCCACCAATCTCTTCACATCCATGGCAGCAACTCACAAGGCATTAAGTTGTGAAGACTTTATCGATAGCTCTTGTGTTGGGGGGTTTAATTAAAACCCTGCTCACTCAGAAGGCAGTGTCACTGCACTGAGATATCTTCCACAAAAAAAAGAAAGATCAGGTTTTATCATCGTGTTTGTCACAACCTCATGTTAATATCGGTTGAATTACAATGTTGGCAAATCATATTGATGACAGCCATATCTTAGAAATATTGCACGAAGAAAAAATGTCACATCCAATTTCTGCCAGTGAGGAAACACCGATGTTTTCCTAAAACCCTAATGAGTTTCTGGCTTACTTTTCCAAATCTAAGATAATAACGTGGATGATTTCTTTTTTTAACTTGCATGAGCAGGCGGTCAAGACTAGCTTTTACACTGATGTGCTGAGGTAGCTCCCTTTAGGCTGCCCAGTATAAGCTGGAAAACTTGAAGTGATTGGTTTCCTCTAGAATTCACACCTTTCTGTGGCCCTGGGGTTACAGGGAGCATGCTGCTTGACATCTCCCATGTTCCAATACATATGGGAGTTTGCTTCTCTGACCTTGTGGTCCATGAAAGTGTAATTGGGTTATTTCTTTCTAATCATGTAAATGATGCATGGGAATAGTATACTAGTGTTAACTAATTAAATACTGCTGAAGTTCTGCTAATATTCTCATTAGCTAATGTAAGAAGGCAATCATGTACATCATGTAATGTTAAGGGGTGAGCCACGTTGGACAATCTAAGCATTCGGTACAGATTTTCAGATATTACTGTACATCTACTATACAGACCAATATTGGTAATCTGAGCAATACATTGCATTTTCGCTGCAGCATTAGCAGAACTATGGACTTTAATATTTGAAAATGTCATCAATTGTTGCCTTCTGCTCTTTGTCTTAACCTCTGTTAGTGCTAGTCACTAGAATCTTTGTTGAAAAGACAAGGTGCTCACATTATATTGACAGTCAATAACAATAGACCTGTGAGGATTTGCTCCCATTCTGATGTCTAGGAAGCTGAATGACCTGTCTGTAATCTGCTGACGTCATGCTACATGATATTTGAGTATGTCTGAAACTGTTCGCTAGTTGAGTTGGTGGTGAATCACTACACAACTTCACTTTTGAATCGTGATTGAGTTACTGATTCAGTGAACATTGGGTCACTGATGAGTTACTGATGACTTGTGACACAATTTAAAGGTGTGGCAGGGTAAAGATGAGGATTAATACCTGGTTGTTTTCACCTCTAAAGCCTGCTATAGACTGTACAATTTTGGGCTGTCCCAGACGAAAGATTACCAGACGTGGCAAAATCTGTGGTCGTGGCTCCAAAACGGTGGTCCTACATAGGACTGGGCAATTAATCAGATTTTCTTTTCAATTACGATTTTGGCTTCCTTCGATTATCAAAACAAGATAATCGACATAAAACGATTTTTTGCCTCATGACGAGTCTACCATTGTTGCTCCCGTTTTGTCTTGCGTTGTAAATCAAGCGCTCTCCTTCCCAGCGGATGCGCTCGGCTCCTCCGCGAGTTGAGAACAGCAAGTCGTGACGCATCGCCTCTCCACTTGTTTTAAGACTACCCCTTTTACAAAAAGCCTTTTAAAGCCGTGAATGTTGTGCCGTTATTACGCCTCGCCTCCCGTATAAAAGTTTTGGAGATGGAATGGGGCGACAGAGTTGTTGAGCCGGCAGTTGAGGTAGTCACAGAAAACAGAGCCAAGCCCGGCGGGACTACACGCAGTCTGACTCGCCGGTGGGTCAAAAAGTGATGCAGCGGTTTTATTTATTTAGGTGGTTGATTAATGCATATTGTCACCTGCCTGCGCTCATCTCTGAAGCCAGAGCATGGAAACAGACTGGTGTTTCTGGATAAAAAAAAAACTTTAACAGTTTGCAGGAGGCAGATTTAACTTAAAAGTTTACTTTTTTTCTGCCCTGTGAAAACATAAAAGGTTACATTTCAATACTGACATTACAGTAGCATTTGCATTTGCCTTAAGGTGTGGTTGCAGTTCATTATCTGTTATTTTTGGACTATGAGGATGGGCCAGTTACTGCATGACTTGAAAATGTTGAATATGGTTACAGATATTGATTATACTGTATGTTTTATACTGTAGGTTTAGTAGTCTGCAGTAGGTTGTGACAGTGCACTGCAATATAGTTGGTGATATTACTTTTTATTTATTATTTTTTACATATTATTTCCTTTTGTTTTAATATTTATTTTGCCTTTATTATTGATAAGGATGATCGTCTCACAGTGTGACTGCTGCTACGACCTCCGTCAACTAACCAATCAATGGGAATGCAGCTCCATGTATACTAACGTTATATATGCTAACAATAACGTTACTTACCTCAAGCTCTCTTTGCAAAATTGGCATCCCAAGTTGGACATCCACATTTTTCTATTCCTCTTCTTTTTTTTGCTTTTTCCATGCACATAAATGGCACTATTGCAAGGGCTTGCTCCTTGCTTAGCGTCATGTTTATCGCTGCTGCTGCGTGTGGCGACTTGACGCACGCTGACCGCATTAATGTTGACGCTGATGGCGCTTCGTATTGGCTTGCCTCGTAGCCTGCGATTCAGTAGGTGTCTCATCGCATAGTATACATGCATCTGATTGATGGTCCTACTCAGGATTATAAGATACATTTCACACAGTGTGGCTTGTACTAAACTTCTAAGATTGCAAAAATCTCACAGTCTGTAGGAGGCTTAAGAAATATGTAACTCTAGGTATTGTAAGTGTCATAAAAATTAAAGACAGGAGGAACTTGAAGTGCTGCAAACATAGTAGTGGCTTTGAGATCTGTGGTGGTAAATGAATTGAAACATGGAAAATCTAATATTGTATAGTGTAAATGTTTAGTTAAAATGGTAAAGATTTGCTTTACATTATATTCTTATTCCACCTGGAGAGCCTGACTGTAA
This sequence comes from Heterobranchus longifilis, assembly GCA_028570985.1. Classification (NCBI taxonomy): domain Eukaryota; kingdom Metazoa; phylum Chordata; class Actinopteri; order Siluriformes; family Clariidae; genus Heterobranchus; species Heterobranchus longifilis. The sequence goes on along the minus strand of JAOVVB010026175.1, from coordinate 7,121 downwards.
AACGTGCATGTCTTCTGTGCAATCATATACAATAGCAGCACATAGTATACTGTAAGTGTAATATCCTTCAGTCCAATTGGTTTCTGTTGTTGAATATTTAGGATAAATCCATGTGTCCAACTTTACCCACAGGCAAACAGAGATGTAATGAATACATTTAAGATGTTGTCATGTCGGGTAAGCATCTCCTTTTCCTGCTCAGCAAGTATCCATGGCAACTCCAATTGTGCAGGTGGGGCCAGATCACTGGTGGTAATTGCTTCAAACCGATGCATACTTTTACCAAATTGACCTTTATCAAAACCTTGAGCCATATTAATCATTTGTTTAGTCTCCATTTAGGCTGTGTTCTGACTTTGTGGAGTCATATTGATTTATAAAGCCGTCTGCATGGAGGCACCAGACAACAGCTTTTCAAATAGGGCTGAATGGCGCCATTTCATCCTGTATGTCAGGGTGAACAGATAACAGACTTTGCTTTAAAGGCTTTGCTGTGTCACTCTTAAGTTATACAGGATCCATGGACTTCGCACAATTTGGCTTCACTTTTCATCTTTCTTCTTCTTTTTTTTTGAGACATTGTCATCTCAGACGTAAGTTCAGTCATCAGGGATTTTGGAAGAAAGTTAGAAACATAATGTGCTTAGCCAGTGATAGACATACACACTAATAACACTGATAATACCGAATTAAATCCTTGAGTGGAAGAACAGCACAAGAATTACATTTTAGTTTTAAAGATGTAGATGTGTGTCGGAGCAGCTCATTGAAACTATGTTTACGTCACAGACATTCTGGGTCTATGAATTATCCTTCCATTCAAGGTGCAAGGCCATGAAGATCTTCCCTCATTATTCCCTCTGTAACTATATTGTTCAATTGCTTAACACAAATCACGGTTTTGCATTGCACAGCTCATTGGATGTTCTAATTTAGTAATTTTTTTTTTTTTTTTGTAATCCGGGAGATGCATGTTCTCAAAAGGACAAAACAGACCATCCAACGTCCGCTGCTCCTCTCTGCGTATAATTAGATTGAAATCCTGTTCTCTGATCGTTGACAACACATTATCCCCTGTCATTCCCACAAGCACCATTAGGGTGAGTGGCCTTGCTTCATTTGTCTGTCTTTTTTTCTCCGTCTTTAGCTGTGACCCCAAAGCTGTTTGCTAAGCAGAGGAATCAAGAAAGGATTCACTTAGATGAAATGACAGGCTAATAGCATTTAATGAGCTGTTTCGGCATGATGTCGTCCTCCCAAAGCTTGTTTGCAGAGCAAGGCTCTGACACTGCCCATCTGCAACCTCCGACTGTGTGTGTATCTCGAGCATGCATCTGTGGTTTTGTGTGTGTGTGCATGCATCTATGTTTTTGTGTGTGTGTGGCTGTGATCAGAGAGGGACAGGCTGACACAACTAATGGAGAGAGATGTACAGTAGGCAGACCTGGCAGCGCACAAGAGGCTTTCAGCTCCTTAGCCTTGATTCAGAAACTCAGGAAGAGTGATGGTGTGAGAAGACCCCAGCTATACTAAAATCACTGGCAGGATAAGAGCTCTAAATGTGTTTCCAGGAGGAAAGACATGAGTTGAGTGGGATAGTTATTAACGAAGATGAGAAGCAGACCTCCCACACATATCAAAAGCCCAGCAACAGCCTAGAGGACTCTAAACTTGGATATGCATATACTCAACGATCCACTTCTTAGCTTAAAGGGATGATCAGTCATTTTTCACAAAGGCACAACTAATTTTAGGTTTTTGTGCATTTTCAATTCTAGAGTTTAACATTTATATGGGAAATCATCAACTAGTCATAAGAGAAAATGTCAGCTTACGAAGGCTGTCCTTGATCAAAGAAAAAAGTCGACTAACACACTTAGGATTTTGTCGACTAATCGATTCGTTGATTTAATCGACAGATCTGTTAAGCTGAGTTTCTCCACAAAGAAGCATGCAAAAGCATCACCTTAAATATTGTGTTTACCAGAGATGTGCTCAAAAGTTTCTTGGAAATAAGCAAGCATTCAGCATGAAAAAAGCAGTTGACAAGGATTCTATGACTGTACGCTGCAAGTTTCAGAGAGAGAGGTGGACAAATATTTAGATCTGTCAGATTTTGGTCCTGATGGAATTCCATCCCAGGTCTTAGATGCAATGCTAAAATGAGCTGTTCTAGCTGTTTACTGATAAGATACTGAAATGTTTCTTTGAAGAATCATTCTTGTACCTGTATCCAGTTAAACACCAGTAACATAAATGATTATGAGCCAATCTTGCTGGCATCTGTTGTAATGAAATTCTTTGAGACTTGTTATATATCTCACTACCGTAGCCAGAAAAAAAACTGTGGGTGTGCATCTGAAAAACTGGGTGTGCCACATCCAATTATCTCTAATGTTTAAACTCCACATATACAGGTAGATGCACTATATGCTGGCAGGGGCTTTTGGTGTTGAAATATCTGGCATAAGATTACTGTAAGCCCCACAGCTAAGCAAGTGGACGTTAGTGCTGTGAAATGGAGAAATGAGTATGACTAAATCTGGGAGTGCGTCTGAGGAGCAGCACTGTCCATATCACTGAAACTCATTTTGAGTGATTATTGTGAATGCTCTGATTTAATAAATGTGAATAAATATTGCTTTGTTTGTGACGACAGTTTTAGTTTTAACCGCTAGCAGTTACGCGTTATTCAATGTGCACCAGGCACTTTGGATATTTGATGTGTCCCATGTCTTTTTCTCTCCCCCTGACCCCCCCGCTGCACCCTCTTTCACCCCGCAATCTGGGTTTGCCTCCTGCCGAAAGATCTGTATAGAATAGTTAGAGTAGTTAGAGTGTAGTTTCTACACCAAGAGCAATGACTATATGGTTTTAAAAATCATTCTAACTCCACAACTGACGACAGTGGCAAACAATATTGTTGCTTTCAGAGCGATTTGATGAATGATATATTGAATAAAAATAAGAATAAATAATAATAATAATAATAAGAAGAATAAAATTCATATGATGAATATTGACAGCCAATCATAATCCATCCAAATTCACAGGGTTTTACCTTCAAACTCTATAATAATAATAATAATAATAATAATAATAAAGTGTAATAAAGTGTACTTACTGAAATCAACACCACCTCTGTCTCTCTCTCTCTCTCTCTCTCGTCATGTCTGACGACCTCTTTTATTTAAGGTAATTGATGGCAATTAGGAAAGCCATTACTGCAGAAGACAGTGCTGCTGCTGAAGGAGTGGCACATGTTGAGGGGGTCAGAGTTGATTGACAGGCATGCAGGCATTATTTTGAACAAAACCTTTTAGTAAGGCCATAACTAAAACTGCATTCTGCATCTGACACCCTGGCCACAGATACGTGCTTCCAGAGAGCCACTACTGTAATCATGGAAGATGCAGTTTCCTGCACACCGCTGTTGAACACCCTGACCGGAGGAATGCCTATGTCAGATTTCAGTTCATTGATTTTAGCTCTACCTTTAATACCATTGTGCCAACAAAACAGGTGTTTAAACTTGTGTTACCCCATCCGCTTGTATGCTTTTCCAATGGGCCGAGTCTGAACAGTACGGTTGAGAGGAAATCATTCATCCACTATCATTCTTAACACAGATGTACCACAGGGATTTTGCCATAGGCCTTTACTCTATAGTATGTTCACTCATGATTGTGTCACTAAAAATCATAATAGCCAAATTATCAATTTTGTAGATGATAAGATCTGAGCTATGACAACAATATGGATGCCGTTAGGACAGAGGCGAGAGAGCTTTCACTGTAGTGCACAGATAACAATTTATCCTTCAGTGTAGACAAAACCAAATAGAATATTATTGATTTAGGGAGCACAATGTGAACACTAACCAGTAACTATTGAGGGTACAGCTGTGGAGACTGTGACTGTGCACATATGATCTCCAACTGTCTCACTTGGTCTGAAAACTCTGTTTACACTCTAAGCAAAGATCAGCAAAGGCTTTACTTGCCCTGATGTCTTAAAAGGTTTGGTATATCTGAAAAGACTGTAGTTATCTTTCTTTTCCTTTCCAAATGCCTTTATAAAACTACTGTAATTTTAAGGGTTATGATAACAGGCTCTCTTACCTTTTCTTATCCTGAGATAGCTTTCATGAAACACAAAACTCTACCTAAAGCACTGTGTAATAATTGTTGATTATAGTGTTCACAAAAGAAATGCAGTTGGACAATGTTAAGTCCAAGGGTAAAGATGGGCAGATGATGACTCTAACATCTTTATTTGACATTGAAGGGTATGTAAAAACATACTGAATTCAGACAGAAGAAAACGTTAAACCATGGGATGGTGTGCCACTGTAAATAGAGCAGGAGTGGCTACATATCGGGAAAAGTTATAGCCTTTAAGAAACCAGTTCAGTAACAAGAACTGTACATACGGGAAACATTCTGGCTAATTTGACTTTCAGTCCTGAAAAAGACAAGAAATTGTTACAGTAAATGTTTATGTACTGAATATGAATTAATTCCTCATCTATAGTAAACGTTCACTGATTAAGCTTGAGGAGCCGTGGACCTCACTGAGCGAGCAGCTACAGAAATGATAATAATGCAGTGTTGGTGTTTTATATTAGCTTATCTACTGGGGTAATTCTGTTTGTCACACAATTAAGGAAGTCTTGCATACCTAAATGTTACAGAAAGGTATGCTCACTGCTTGAAATTAATTTCCACAACCACAGTGAACTTTGAATTTAATAAGCTATTATCACATAATCTGTATTATAGTTAAATGCAATAACTACTGCAGACACACACTCACAAAAGGAAAGCCTAATGAGGTTTGCATGACTTATTGTCTGTCTTGCAGTCAGCTTCATTTATAGCCATGCTAAATTGATTTGGAAAATATTATTAAACCTACTGAACCGTCCTTTCTCTAATTATTACCGAGCAACCTCAACATTTATATTACTATATATATACACACAGTGAAGCTGCTTCATTCTGCAACCCAAACTAAACCTTTTGAGCCCCTCTCTCTCATCTCTGTGCGGCCGCATGCCTAGAATGTTAAACTGCTGAAGAATACAGCCTATTTCTAAGGCTTCCTCCCTCTTCCCTTGTGTTTAAACTGGAAAATCACCATACACCCACCTTTGGTTGATGTCTAAGTGTGTGTTGAGCAGCTAAAGGGATAATGTCCTAACAGCTTAAGCATCCAGGCCTTTCTCCTTTTGCAAGACTGTTGTCAATATGAGCTCCCGGAACAAAGAATTCTAACATTTTGATGCATAGATTAAGCTTATTTATTTGCAGGCCTGCCACTTATAACTCCAACTTTTGTTGGACGATATATTGTCCCAAAAATAATTGTGATAAATGATATTATTGTAATTTTAAGAATGTTTTATGCCATTGATATAATGATAATGTAAGTACACCCTTTCAAAGAGCAATTAACTTGTAATTCTTAGGAATATTCAGACATTGGAATTGGAATGTGAAAAAAACATCCCAAATAAATAAAACATACATGTGATACATTTCTATACAAAGTTGACACACTGGCACGTTCACATTAATGAGCTCTCCTCTTTCATTATTCGGCTTAAACCCAAAAAAATTCCCACACTGGAGCTGTGGAGATTTAAAACCAAATCCATTTGGACTTATTCTTCCAAACTTTCTGGCTGCTCAGTAGCCGTCGTAACCAGAAATTACAAAAAAAACGTGTCTCAGCAGAGTTTTTATCTGTTTATTCAGCTTAGGTGCTGTGAAAAAATGTGTAGACGCTGCGCCCGGTCAGGAAAACCCTGCTGTTTATTTTGGCATCATGTTGGCTAAAATGTTGGTGACATTCTTGTGTAAACAAACATGCATGTAAACACAGCAGGTGATATTGTACGATATATGAACATGACCTCGATAATTTTTGCTGACCACAATAAGTTGATATCTTAATTAGTGTGACAGACCTGATTTGCAGTTTGTTTATTCTTTACATTCTTCCCTGTAGCATCTGGAGCTTGCTATTTAATGTGTTGCTAGTTAATTGTGAGCAAATGCATTATACATGCTCAGTAGTGCTGCACAATATTTCATCGTTGTCAAGCTCTTCCGCAGCACACTTGACCAAGGCACTTAACACACAACTTCTACAACTAAAATGAAAATGAAACATAAAAAGAAAAAGCATCGACACAGGAGACTTCAAACCAGGGATTCAGTTAGACTCTACAAAAGCACAGAGCTGAACATATAAGACTTTTAAAAACGCCTTTTTCTCTGCTGACATCATGGCTCACATGAGTGCTCGCAACTTGCAGCTGAGGAGAAGTTATTGGACCTGCGGTGAGTCTCTCTTCTGCCTTGGTTGTGAACTTACAGCTCATAGCAACTTAATACGATATACTCTCTTTGATACCTTGTGTTGGCAAAAAATGTGAACTTCGCTGTCTCTCCTGCTGAACGCCATTCAAAAATCTGGCAGATTAATAAAGTGATGCTTGATAGTCTTTATGGGAGAAAAACTTGTACTAAGTCATTTTAATTGAGAGATGAGATACGGTCTGCATCTGTTTCCTTTATTTACATGTGCAAACTGTAATAAAACAGGCTTACAGAACGAATAGTCGAATCGTCGTATTGAACAGCCAAATCTGATTTGACTGACACAAGTCAGGAACAGCCCTATAAAATACTGTCAGAAACAACTTCCTTTCAGTGTTTTTTAAATTCAACAAGCAATTTGTTGTATTTTAGCAGTATAATGAAAGCAGCAGAAAGGCAGAACTGATATACTGATAAACTGTTTATTTATCGCAAGTAATATTATCACAATGTTCAGCAACGTTATCGCATATTTTCCTCATATCGTGCAGCCCTATTGCTCAGTATAAAATATACCCAACTATGTTAAAGTATACAATATTCATAGTATATCATGTCTGTACTGTTCTGCCAATAGTGTGAAACACAAACTTCTATATATGTCAGAATCAGCAGTTACTCTGAAGTATGTGTGAATCCAGGGGATGTTAGTACTGTTGTTGAGTGTGACCTTCCTGGTGTGCAGACGCTTCTCTGCTTGCTCTTGCCTTTTGCTTGCTTTTTTCGCATTTTTCG
>JAOVVB010026166.1:0-15840 GCA_028570985.1 Heterobranchus longifilis | reverse complement strand
TGATGAACTCATTCTTGATCCTATCCATCCTTGTCACTCCCAAAGAGAACCTCAACATCTTCAGCTCTGCTACCTCCCACTCTGCCTCCTGTCTTTTCTTCATTCAGTACTTAATCAGTACTATAATGTATGGGATGTGGAAATCTGGAACAAGCAATGTAAACAAGAAATACTGAAATTTTACCTTGCACTACCGCTGCATTTAAGATATAACACATATGTACTGAACACACTGTACTTAACAATTTAAAATATTCATTTGTCTGTTTTAATGCCTTTTTGTTTGTGTCTAGTGTTGCATATAAACAATTAATTAAAATGATATTTATGATGTAACTTTTGATCTGTTTAGACATGCACAGAAAAAGAAATAGAAAATTTGTGAAAATGTCAAATGAGTGACGATCCAATTTTAACCAACTGTCAAGAAGTACACAGATGTAAACAGAATAATCATTTGAAATAACCATAGTAGGTGTTGTAATATTATAATAATTATAGAATATTGTACAATCGTAATAATAATTATAGAAAAACCCATGCTTCCCAGAGGGTTAAAAATTTAGCTCATCTTAGTAATTGCTGTCTTTGTCTGGTTAGCAAAGAAGATGTGCCTTTTATTTTAGTTTTAAGTAATATCATTATATGCTTGTACTCATTTTGGATGCACATGCTACAATCATTGAAATAGCCTCAATAATCCTGTTAAAATGTCAAAAGAGGCAACAATTATTTAACATAAGTTTGATTTATTGTGCTACAACAAATTCTATAGAAGATCTGAGAAGAAGCTGAAACCCATGCAACAAGCACCATGCACTGTTTGGCCAGGAATTTACAGTACCCAATGTTAAAAACTTCTATTTTCATTACTATTTTATCTATCTTCATTATTTATCTAGTTCAGACTAGAAATGGTGGAAACATGGTCATCTTTAGTCATTATGAAAACTGTAACAACTATGAGTTTAAATTATTTAAATTTTGTCCCGGTGCAGTGCCTTCTTTAACACCGAGATAATAAGGCTGATTTCCCAAATCCAAATGCCAGCCATCAATCGTCTTTGTGGTGGCAAACAGAGAGAAAAAAAAAACTAGAAAGAAATAAAAAATATCAATCAAGTGAATTCTTGAGACATTATTGCGTTAATAACACTAAAAGTAAAACTAATAATTTAATAAGGGTAATGTCCTGTAGTTATTCTATCTCTTGTCAGTCTGTCTGGAAAGTAAAATCAACTTAATAAAGCCAAACAATCCACTGTGTGCTGAAACTGTGCATATAGGTTATAATTTATATGTAATTATTTTTAAAAAAGGTGCTGTTTCTAATAAAGTGAACAGTGAGTGCATGTATGCTATACTGAAAACCAGTAGAGATTTTAATGTACAACTGTATAATGTATTCACTCAATTGTTGACTCCTCAAATCCTTGTTCTGTTGTATCACACTGTGCTGAGCTACATCACTGGTTTTATTTGCATTTAAAAGATAAGGTTAAATGAATAGATAAATTTATAGATAAAGAATTAATTATTTCAGGGAAAAACAGGATAAAAGGGTACAGGTAGGCAGGGACTGTTTAGAAAGAAATGCATAAAGAGGACATTTAAGTTTTAAAATCTGTTTTCAGAAACAAAAAGGCCTATTTTATTATTGTACAGTATAATAACGGTATCACCATATTTGGAAATTTGTAATCATGGTTGCAATTGTAATTTGTAGTTTGAAGAAAATGTCATTAATATTTTATTGTTACTTATGATGGATTATGCTGTATTATAATCATTTATTCTCTCTTTCATTTTATAGCGGAGTCTACAGATTCTCACCGTGGGTCCAGGAATATCTATTGTAACCCAACATCCCAAAGCATTTACTAGTCTTGCAAGTCAGGCTTCTTTAATATTTTTTTATGCATGATGCCTTTAAAATGTACATTTTCAACTTTACTTATTAAAATTTTATAATTTCAAAAAACTCATTATTCTAGTGCAGAATGACTTCTGCTTTTTGCATTTGTATTGAAAGCGCTGAAACATGGAAAAATGCCAAAAAAAGGGAAAAAGTGAAAAAAAAAAAAAAAAACGGCTGCAGAACCAGGGAATCATGCAATGTGAATTTTAAGATTACCGGCAATTGGCTACTAAGCCAAAAAGTTCACAAAAGCAAAGTCATAGCAGAAGTTTAGTCTTAAGGGACTGTACCCTTGCAGATTGCCTATTTCCATGAACACCTTCTCAATCATCTCAAAAGTGTACTTCACATTTTTTGGGTACTAAAAATCTAAGGTGAACAGAAAGCCAAACAGGTAGGCAACAGAAGATTGCAGATCTGAAGCATCTTGCAAAAAAATATCTTCCTTTAACAGCAAACTTTATTACACTGGACAAAGTTATAGGGGAGTCATCTTCAATCACAATGAAAACTCCCACTTTCATCCCCTTTGGTCTGTCTGTCATCAGGAGTACTGTCCTAATGAAATAAAGAGTGCAAAAAAATCACTTTGAGATCCATCTGTTCCATGTTGTTGTATTTCTTTTTGTTCCATGAAAGTGTTGGATCCTACTAGATTAATCAGGACAAAATGTACACAAAAAAACACCTCATGAATCCTTAAAATCAGTTGTATCTGAGCTATATACATTTGAGATGATCAGCTAATAAGATAAAACAATAGCCTGAGTTTAAATAAATAAGAATTAAGATTTTATTTTAATATTGTCAAAACAAAAATTAACTGATTAGGTAATTATTGGCAAAGTGCCTGCAGAGAATCAATGCAACTTACTCACCAGACATGTTCTAAATAGTGCGGATGAATCATCACGCAGAAACACAGGGAGACCTTCCAGTTCCAGGGCAGTTTGCATTCGATGAGTCACAATAATTGAAATCCGAAAAAGGGGCGGCAATGTTATGTATTTTCACTTTTAATAAACTTGCAGGTGTATTCATAACATTTAATATTTGGAAGGCTCTAATGATTAGAGAAAGGTTCTAATTAAAAGGGTTAACTATAATATAGTATCAGTCTCTGTACAATTTAAAAAGTCATCTTTCTTCAAAAATCTGAATCCCTTGTTTCACCAAATACAATTTTCTCCGATATATCTATATTTGCTGTACTTTAAAGAGTTAATGTTTGTCATTAACAAGTTAGCTGTTGATGAAGCTTGTTCAGAAGCTACTTCATTTTTCCTCCAAATACTCCTTTCGACCTTGGGGTGTGTTGTTGTGCTTTGAATGACAGCATGAGGTTAACATTTGTGATGCATCAAACCCATAAGACTTTCAACAGACAACAAGTAATATTAAATTATCAATTAGATTATAATTATTAATAATTTTTACTTTTTTAGAAAGGAACAAGGCAGAACATTGTAAGAGCACTTCACAATTTCCTTTCATGGAAAGAAGAATGTACTGTATGGTTCATTTTCTGACTGATGAGTACTTAATTTTTCTTTAGATTTTTCAGCTCCTTTACCCAAGATGAGCCTTTCCTCTTCCAGAGTAACATCAGACTGGCCTTTGGGATGATCTGGCAGATAATTAACCTCCCCTCGCTTAGCCTTTTTCATATTATTTCTCCATTTGTCTTTATCTCTTTTCCTATTGATGCTAACTTCTGGCAACCAGCTAAACGCAGTTTGGAACAGTAATTGCCAAGTTTTACCATAAACTACATGACCTAAAACTTTATGGACCCCTGGCCATCGCAGCAATACTGTATTTGGTTTCTCCCAATCCGTTGCTACAAAGTTGGAAGCACACAAGTATAGAGAGTCTTTGAATACATGCTGTAGCTTTACAAACCTGTTTAAGCATGGTAATGTAACATGAACTATCTTATGGAGAGGTCTGTAAACAGGTAAACAAATCTTGGAAAGGAATGAAAACATGGAGAGATTTTGTCCAATGGTCCGTTTTAGACAGACTTCGGTTGTGAGATACAGTATGGAAGGTGGGTACAAGTTGACGGTGGCTGGAAAGTTCCACATTTATTATTTGGAAAATTTTGTATGATCTGATGTATTTATGATATCTATATTCTCAGGACCATTCATCCACTGCTGGAGAATCAGGGTTATTTTAGTACCTGAATGTACAAGGACATTTTTACAGTCTATAAAAGTCTATAAAAGTTTGCAAAATCCAAGTTCTGTAGTTCCTTTATGTTTCTTGGTATCGGCCAGTCCATTACTGGCATTACTTTCTCTTTGTCCACTTATATGATTTTTATATGATATATATATTCAGGAAGGCAACCTTTTCTAAGTAGGATTTACACTTTTCCCCAATTGTATTAAAAGTGATAAATTAGTACCTTGTTTGACTAGAATTAGTTATAGAATAGAATTGGTTGGTTAAATTGGGGGAGTAAATCAAAATATTATTAATGCAGGCACTGGCATATTTTCCTGACATTTCTCAATAAGCATCATTGATCAAATTGTGAAAAACTGCCATAGACCATAGACAGATCATACCGCATCAGGGGGAACAACTCCCTTCTAACAATTCACTTGGTCAGTCATATAGTCAATAGCGAGAGACCACTTGCTTTCAATTTACTGAGCACAACTGTGAAAGCTCTGCATCTGTGTTTGTGTTTCCAGACTTTCAATCAAGTCTGATGTCAAGGTAAAGCCCTTTTTCAAATGCAGTGGTCCTTGAAAAAGGTGAACCATTGCTTAGTGTCCCTTTGTCTCTGTGTTACTTTACTCACATCTCGTGTTTCATTTCAAATTTAAAGAGGTGGTGTACAAAGGGGAAAACTATGTTTACAAATTTATGGGCCTGGCTGTAGTTATTATAATAATGTGACATATTTTATAGGGGAGTAAAATAATAGTGTTTATTCAAAATTTTCTCAAATTTGAGCTTTTTCACTAAATATAATCATATAATGCCTCCATAATTTTCTGAACCAGCTGGATCAGGTTAAAGATTTTATATGCTACATTTGTAATGCAGAAGGAATTCTGGTTCCCATGTCTAAGAGCTTTTCACTGTGGCTGCCACTTACCGATGCGACAGGATAAAACACCTCAGTGAGTAAAAGGAAAAAAACAGAAGGGAAAGAAAGAGGGAACATCATTTCATTTTCAGCTCTAGAATTTGGAAATGTCATAATAGAGCTGCTTTCAACTAATAAGAGAGCATAAGTTCTTAAATGTACAGTATTTTTGTAGCAACTTTAGTAAAGAACCAAATTTACAATACCAAGCAAGAATGCTACAGTAAAATAGTTTAGCCTTTGCGAACAATGTACAAAAAAAATGTAGATAAATAATATAAAATAAATAAATAAATAAAATCAAAGAATTGAATGAGGGTTTTTCTCATGACTGTATTTAAATGTGATAAGTGATGTACAGTAATTAAACACTCCACATCAATTCAGTCCATAGTAAAAATATTCATTGAGGACACTAAATACAGCCATGAGGAAAAACCCTCATTCAATTCTGTGATTTTATTTATCAGGAACTAAATAACAATTATATTGTCCTCTCCAACTACAAACAAATATATAAGCTCAGGTGACAACAACAAGAACAAAAGCACAAGATATTTCAATATGCAGTTATAGGTAGTTTTTTTTTTTTTAAAGGAAACCAAAATTCAAAAAAACAAAGTCAAAAACTGAGAGCAGTCTATGATTCAGTAGCATGTAGAACCATTGTCAGTAACAATACTGTAAAGCAAACTTTTTCTGAAGAAATTTATCAGTCTGTTACACCATTTTGGAGAGGTTTGGCCCAGTCTTCTTAACAACATTCAACTACATGTCTCTGTTCATTCACGTTTGTGAGGAGAATTGTTTTAGCCAGAACTTTGAAGTCCATATCATTACCCTATACCACCATGCTTGACAGTTGATATGAGGTGCTTCCACCAAACATACAAGTAGTGTAAGCATGTTTTTAGGCAAAACATTTTTAATCACATATATGACAATATTTAATCACGTTTATCATACACACATAAATATACTGTAACAAATATATTCACACTTAGTACTAAATATAACCTTTAAGAACTCATAATGTTTGCTTCTAAAAAATAATCATATGAGATGAACTGTGAGACATAGAGAGCCCAAGGAAAGTGAGATGCTTACATGGACTGAAATGCTGAAAGTGAGAACACTTACACGGACTGAAGAAAAAATTAGCCTCGGTTAATTCCGATAAAAAATGTACAAGCATGTGGGGAGATGCTATGCCACGCCGAAAGGACCCAAAGTATAATTGGGCTGTTGTAGCTGAAAGGCACTCATTATCTCTTATCATAAAACAACCAGATAACCACAACACACATGTTTAGTGAAAAGTATAGTTTAATTAGCTGCAAGAATAAAATGGATACAGACAGTGGAGAAAAACATTGAATAATATCAAAAGCCACATTTTATTAATATAATAAATTATATTTATTTATTAATGTATTAATTTATTAATATAATGATATAAAATTAAGATATAAAATGAGTAATAATAAATGGAGGTATACATATACAGTAGATACATTGACGTATATAGATACATATAAAAAGGCATAACTGATGTGGTATGGAGCTGAGCATGCATGAGCATCTGAACTGATATCACTGGCTAGATGAGGAGGTGGATGGAGGGGACTGCTGCCTCTGACCGAGAACACACCTATTGGCAAATCAGTTCAAGGCACATAAACAGCGATACACCTGTTAAAAGTCACCTTTGCTGGAAAATCAGTCTGTGTGCCAACTGTATTGGTCTCAGGAAACTGAATACCAACAGAAACAACAGAATTAGAAGAATCAGTTTGGGACACTGCAGACCCGCTCACAGAGACATTGTTAGGAGAGGGACGCTTTAACATTTGGCCTAAACTTGGCCAAGAGCAGCACGATCAACGAATAGTGGAGGTAAAGGAGGATCTGCGCTGACCATACTGTCCACTGTATTGTTGTAGCAACTGTTAGCATTGTTGCTTCTGGTTTTGCACTTTTCTTTCCCCATGCCTCATAGTTTAAGAGTCACGATGATACATATAGTGTGTTTAGTGTAAATGCCTTAGGCGAGTGTTGCTGCAGCATGTCTGTTTCAGCTGAACAGAAACTACAGCAATTAGTTTTTACGAATTAACTATTTAAATAACTTTCGATTCTTGTTTCACAGAAACTAGCAAAGGTCAAGTCAAACCAGGACCTTTGATTGTGTAGAATAACAGAACACAGTTATGAAAATAAAAACTCCCTTTATTTCTCTATAATCCCCTGCTATACTAATGCACTTATCCCAGTGTTTCACTAGTGCTTGGACACCATCAAGGTAGAAGGTTTTCTTAGTACACTGGAGACATGATCAGATATTAGTAAAATTTCAAGGATCAGATGAATAACTGCTAAAATCATCAACCACAGACATACAACCTTCTTTAAAACACTTGCACCATTCAAATGTTTTACTGCAGCTAAGAGCCCCATGACCATACTGTGCTTGAAACCTTCTATAAATGTCAATCTGTCAATGTCCTAACTTAAACGCTCCTTGTATTTTAAGAGAATGCAGGATTTGTGTGGTAGAAGACAGGTGCCTGGATCAAAATTCTGAGAAATCTGAATACTAATAAATTAAAAAAAACATTCTGGCAAGAAAGAGACAATTTATTTGTCAGTTATTTTAAAATCTGCAGATCCCCGGAAAAGAAGAATGTGCACCACAATGTTATTCCCTAAGTCTTTCCTTTAACATTTTTGTAAAAGATAGACGTGGACAACAGTGAGAAATATGAAAAGATAGGAAGAGGACAGAGTGAGTGGGCCATTCTGATAACACAGTTAGGATCAGCCGAACTTGTGTATGTCTGTGCATATTTATCAGATTCTAGCTCATCCATGATTCTACAAGCTTTCGTTTCTTGAAAACAAAATGAGGTTGACTCACAGTTGTCATTTCAGCCCTACATATATCTACGCTAATAAACCTTTAACCACTGGCATCTGTTTGTGACGTGTGAGTGTGTACTGGTTTTTCTGGATATTATTTAGCATACTGTAGTCTGGTAGTAATTAGCCATCACCCTGCAACTGTTGTACACGCACACACTGACCCAAGTAAATTATTTCCAGATAAATAATAAATATTTAAATCCTTTTATTAATTATTAGCATCCTGCATGTTATCTTACCATAAACATAAACAAATCTAATTTAACACTAATATTGAAATATTAATCCAATTTGGGTAAGACACACCATCATCTGTTAGAGCATTTATTGTTTTTAATAATATCTTTCATAAGTCATGCATTAAATCATATCTATCATAAATGATTTAAATCAACAACAAGAGATTAGGTTGATTAACAACTGATGAATATGAGCTAATCATTTGAGTTTATAGTTTATAAGAGCTTATGTTTTGATTAGAATGAGACAACTAAGTGTGTAGAATTTTCAGAAATATTTTTTTTATCATTTTTACATTTTTTTCTACTATTCTTAAAAGAATTGGTATATGTAATGTTTTATGTCATGATTACTATGTGATGATTTTTAAAAATCAGGTGATTATGCCATTCGATAATTTTTCATCATGGATGCCACTGCAGTTTTGTGTGTTTGAACAATGGAAAAATGTACAAACCTGTTACTTACTCAACCTGAAAGTGTATGTTCTTCCTGCTTTTAACATATCTGAATTATAATAGAGACATACTGTAGCAGTTCATTTAACACTGTTCAAAGGGTCGTTTTTCTTTTTTTTTGTTAATAGTAATTATAAATTACTTACAGCAACTAAGCAACCACTGCAAGATTGTTTCGAAATAGATAAATTAAATGGATTGCCCTGTGCTGTAATTTGCTCTTTACTGATCTTCATATTTTATATTTTAATTTTATACATTTTTGAGAGTTTTTTTAGAGTATTTTGAGAGCTCAAGTCTTATATTACAACTGCTATAGCTCTTAAACAACAATTGACCAGTTACAGATTATTCAGTGTAGCTACGTCAAGATTCTGTATGCAGGAATTATAATATTTATAATAATAATAATATGTGTATAAAATAGACCACCCACCAGATTGATTCTGTACTACCTTTACCACTATTAGCAAAACCACATAAGAAATACAATTTTATGCCACATTATTTTCCATTGCTGCTGAATTCTAGAATGTGATTGATGAGTCATTGCTAATTAATTGAGGCTTATATCAATTCACTTATAACACTTTAAAAACTAAAATATTAGTAATAAATAATTATTAGTAAAAAATAAATATTTTTAAAACCATATCTGTGTATATACCGTAGATATATATTATCGGTATATCTGTGTATATACCATATATATACTGATAATATAATTAGGAAATATAAAAAAATAATAATAATTTCTTGGTTAGAAATATAGCTCAGAAAAGCTTGTGAAACTTTATATACCAAACCACAGTAGTATGCTCACCGGCCATATGTTTATACATAGGGATTATCACAAGTAATATAAAGCATAAAATATGTTAAATGTACAGCAACAGTATTTGTTACATGACATAAAAGATTCATTAGAAGATTGGTGAAAAAAATTGTGGAAAACCAACCAACAGTAAAAACATCTGAAATGAAAGCCACATTCATCCCTGAGATTCAGGACAGTCTATCATAGAATTGCGAATGAAGGATGTGTGGTAACATGGGGAGAAAAGGAGAAAATGGATCTGTCAGTTATTTCAAAATCTGCAGTTTGCTAAAGAAGAATGTGCACTATAATCTGGTCTTTCATTGATGATTTTATGTGAAACATAGCAATAGACAACAATAGTAAAGACAAGATAGCAGGGGAAAAATAAATAATCTGTGACAGGGGTTAATAGGAGAAACACAATAGTTATCAGCTGGATTTGTCCATGTCTGTGCATATTTAGCAAATTCATGCTTAACTGTGTTTCTACAAGATTTTTTTTCCTGAACACTTTTTTTTTCTCCATATTCTCATTTCTTTTATTTTACCCCATGTCTCTGGAAAACAGCCAGTATTCAAATGTAAACACAGATATGTTGTGAAGAGAGGTGGAGCCTCCTTCAGTTTCATTTTTGACTCACGGTCGTCGGAGTTCATACTATATCTGACAAAAAATTGCTTACTATCTTGAAAATGTTTTTTAATACATTCTTAGTACACTTAATACATGTAATGAAACATGGTTTAAAAATCAGGAAAAGCACTGTAGATGTTGATGTCAGACATCACTTCAGATTTTTAAATGTAGTCCATAATTTACATGTAGTATTTAAGCAATTATTGAAGGATTGTGGTAAAATAATAGATAAGGTCAATAGTTCAATAAAATGGATTGTCCTTTGTTTTTTTCTTCTCTTTTTTCTTTCATTTTATTGTTCTTTACTGTTTATATACTGATCCATTTTAAAGCTATCTTAATATTGTTGTTTTTTTTGTTAAAGTCGCTCATTGTAAGTCATTATATGTCTACTGGTACAACTCATGAACAACAATTGCCCCTTCACAAAGTATGGAGTGTAACTACTGTACACTGATGTACAGTAAAAAAATGTAACAAGTTGCACATCTTTTTAAAGTTTAAAGCTCAATGTTAAGAGAATTTGCTGGCCAAACAAAATATTTCACATTGCAGTTTAGGACAAGATACAGTAGCAGGGAGACAAGATAGCAGAGATAAAATAAAGAATCTGTGATGGACAGGGGGTAATGGGAGAACACAATAGTTATCAGCTGGATTTGTCCATGTCTGTACTGTACATAGCTAGCAAATTCATGCTTATCTGTGTTTCTACAAGATTGTTTTTCCTAAACACTTTTTTTTCCTCCATAATCTCTTACCAAATGTCTCTGGAAAACGGCCAGTATTCAAATCTAAACATAGATATTTTGTAAAGAGAGGTGGAGCCTCCTTCAGTTTCATTTTTGACTCACTCTCATCAGAGTTCATACAATATCTGCTCTGATAAATCTTTCTAACAACCAACCTCTATCTGTAAGTGTCTAGGATGGTGGATAATTATGTACTATACTGAAGTCTAGTAGTGATTAGCCATCACGCTGCAGCCGTCACATACACTGACTGTAAGTATCAAACTTTCAAACACTTAATACATGAAATGAAACATGGTTTAAAAATCAGGAAAAGCACTGTAAATGTTGATGTCAGATGTCACTGCAGATTTTTAAATGTAGTCTAGTTAATTTAAATGTAGTATTTAAGCAATTATTGAAGGATTGCGGTAAAATAATAGATATGGTCAACATTTAAATAAAATGTTAATAATTGTTTATTAATAACTAAATTTCTGTAATTAAAATATTGTGCTCTCTTTTATTTGTTCCTCTTTTAAAAATATTTTTTACACAATTATTGATATCAGCACATCTCACTATAAAGCAGCCAAACTGCTACTGTACCTAGTACAGTAAAATGACCTGTGAAAAAACAATGTTTGGCAATAACAGCAAACAATCATAAGTAGACAACAAAAGGACCAAAAGCTGACTGCTAAAGTATATGGCATTTAAAAAATAACCTACTGTACACAAAAGTATTTGACAATGCCCCTCAGTTGTTGTTGACTTAATTTACCTCAAGTGCCTGGCATCTAATAAATACCACATAATGTACTGTAACTCTGCTGATTACATAAGTTTATATATTTTGTGTGTCAGTATATTTCACTCACAAAGCACTGATAAAAACCTATACATGCCATTTTAATTATTAAATGAAATAAAATCATATTTGGTGATCACAATTCCTTTTGTTTCATATTCACATTTTAAATTCTTAAACTAACCATTTTTCTAGCACTTTTCTTCATTAAAAAAAAGTTTATTACGGTGCTTTTTGGTGATTTAATGTTAGTACTGTATCTCACTGTTTATATCTGTTAAATTAAAATTCGCATTAGAGAAAGGACAAGTAAGTATGTATCTACAAACTAAGGTGTAGTTGTAATAACCAAACTGCACCTTTTCTGTCTGATAGATTAATTTCTTAAACGTTCAGATACCACCACCCAGTCCTATTCAGTGGCACAGCAGTAAGTACTACTTTATCAACCAGAAGATATCCTCAGGTAATACTAAACAATTTTTATTGTTATCACAAGCACTGAGCTTAAAATTTTGTTAAAAGAATTATTTTGTTAACTCATAATCATAATCAGGCCTGTTTGTTATGGGTTTTGCATAACTGGCACATTCATATAAATCATTGTACATTTAATAATGTTGGGTTACATACTGTACCTGTAAATACTGTTTAATTGTGCAGAGAAGAAAGATGGACAGCAACCAAATTGATCATCAGTTGGAGTTGGTACCGTTGCCTGTGATGATTAGTTTTTTTCACCAGAAGAAAACAGCAATCTCTTCTAGCATCCATAAACCATTAACCTTCCTTAATCAGCTCCAAGACCATGACCTAATTACAAGGGATCTCTACCAGGCAAGAAAGGATAAAAAGTTTTTTTTCTCTCTTACTCCTGAAATAAAGGAGGTTTATATAGTGATTTGATTTGCCAATGTCTAATTTTACTATGAATGTATAGGGTCTGTTGTTTAGATGTTAGTGCCTGATCTGTGTTTATTAATTGATATCATCAGTCACCACTATATGTGCTATAGTGATATAAACTGAAAGCATTGTACTTTTATTTAAGTGTGACAAACTGTAATAGAGTTCTCTATTTTATTTGTTACCTCTGTTGGTCTGGCCTGTTTTCTAAAATATTTTTTGACAAATTTGTTTATATTTGCACATCTCACTAAAAAGCCTCTGACAAATAAGGAAACAAAGAAAAATAACGGTATGCAAATAAAGTGCTCTTTTTTGCATATTTGTCACACTTAAATAATGCAGATTATCAAACAAATTCTAATATTGCACAAAGATAATCAGTGTAAATACAAAATGCAATTTTTAAATGATGATTTAATTTATTAAGGAAAAAAATCTGTCCAATCCTGGAGAAAAAGTAATTGCCCCCTTGCTAAATAATGAATGTACTGTTTTTTTGTTGTTGTCGTTGTTTAGAAAGCTGAGTTGAATTTCATTTGCCACATCCAGGCCTGACTTCTGCCAGATCTATTGAATCACAAAATCCCTTAAATAGAACCTATCTGACAAAGTGAAGCATGGTAAAAGATCTAATAAAGCAACACAATCTAAATAAATAAGAACAGATTCGAAACAGAGTTGACATTACTCTGGACAATGATCCGAAACACACCAGCAAGTCCACCTCTGAATATCTCAAAAAAAAATAATTAAGCGGCCTAGTCAAAGTGCGGACCTAATTTGATATGGTGTGGCATTACATTAAACAGGTTATTTATGCTTGAAAACTCTCCAGTGTGGCTGAAGTAAAACAATTCTGCAAAGAAAGTTTTGCCAAAATTCTTCCACACTGCTGTAAAAGACTAATTTTCAGTTATTCCAAAAGCTTGATTGCAGTTCTTACCACCAAGCATGGCACAACCAGTTGTATTGAATTACAACAGTTAAATGCTGTACACAAATATGGGTATGTTAGATCTCTCTCTCCCTCTCTCTCTCTCCCTCTCTCTCTCTCTGCAGAATGTATTAAATGCACGCAGTAAGGACAAGATGCAGCAGCGTTTGCATAATATTTTGACCTATATGGAAAAGCAGGGAGAGAAGAGTATTAAGCAGTTTTGGAGATGTGTGTCTGAGAATCACATGCTCCAGAAATATCCCTTTCTATACTCACTCTTCTCAAAGCTTCACTGCTCAAGGCTTCTGGAAGGTCAGTTTCTAAATTTTGTCTTATTTGTGTTAACACTTTAATACATTTTTATTTAAATGAATATTATATTGAAGAACATGTGTTCTTTAGAGCCTATACGTTTTAATGGAAGCTTGCCTGATGCAGAGAAGCTGAAAGGAAGTGGGGAAAAGAAGGCAGTTAAAAAAAAGAGGCCAAATAAGAGAAAGAGAGGCATTTATGAGACTGAGGAGGAACCACACACTTCTTCTGTGTCAAGATCCAGCCAGAAGTCTAGATTCTGTGAGTATATGGCAAGGTGACAAAAATAGACACGTGTTTTGTTTTGGTAGCTCCAAGTTAATTTAATTAAGCTTATATTTTGTTAATAAAACTGTTCTTAATGGTTAGTATGGTTGTATGGTTAGTACCCCCTACCACCTCCCCTCTGTTTATTTATTTTTTGTTTTTTATATACAAACTTTGTTATAAATGTTTATTTTGTGACCTTGTTATTACATCAGTAAATTAATAAAATCTAATTTATAAATATTAGTATTTTAGCAAAAAAAATAGTCCTCTTTAATGTAGAAAGGTTTTTTAGAACTGCTATAATGTGCCTTGCAAGACTTTTGCACAGTACTGTATATTACCCAGAGACTTAAAATATAGCAAATAAAATTGTAATATTTTTTAAAATGTTGCAGTAATGTTAGTGATCTTGAGGATTGTCAACTCTCTTACCTTGCAGCGCTTACAGTAATCCATCAGTTAATTGACCTCTTAAAACTATTTTGGCAGTACAGTAGGTTATTTAGGTTTAATGTAGTTTTATGCTATTGTGTTCAAACCTCTCCCTCTTAGCCCAGCTATTGAAGAGAGCAAAGAAGCAGGACAATTCTTTTACATATGACGTTAAAGATGGGACGCTGCATCGGGACAAGCTTGCCAGAGGTAAGGTAGAGCATGCTGTGGGAATTCAAATCCCATACTCTGGAGTCATTTAAATGAATTCAAATCAAGTGATATGTTATATTTAGCATTAGTATATTTGAAATGTACTATCGAAGATTTTAATATATTTGTAACACACTAAAGTGTATTTTTTTTCCACTGGGGAAGTCATAAAAGTGAAAAACACATCCAAACACCCAAACACAATACATACAACTAAATAAAATCCGAATATATGTTAGTATGAGATGAGTATGCTGCATGTTCTCATCACATTCTCATCAAATGGGTGTTCTTTTACACTCACCTAAACAAAGGAGCACTTGATGATGCCCCATCCCATACCCTGAAAAACCTGTTGCCATGGCTCTGTCCACTGGAGCGGATCTGGTGTCCCCTTTTAAATAAGATTAGCCAGTGGGATAGTGACGCTTGCCCATTTAGTCCCAGAAACTGGTTCACCCACTTTTTGGTCTGTAGCCTTGGATACACCGCAATTATGTTAAATGTTTTAATTTTACTGTAATCAACTAGACTTTTTTTATTTTTATTTAATTATTTTAATCAGGCCATATAGACCATAACTCAAGTGGAAAAACAGGAAGTCCCAGAAGCCAACTGCTTTGTTCAGATGCAGTTTTGCGAACCTTATTCATGTTTCCATATTATTTTTATACCCTTCCTTGCAACCCATAAGTGCAACCCATCCAAATTACAAAAATAGACACTGGATTAAATGTGCTTGGGCTTATCAATTTGTAGTTATTAATAATAATAATAATAATAATAATAATAATAATAATAATAATAATTTTATCATTAATTTTTTTTACCTGAAAAGACACTATTCTTTAAAAAATAAACACATATATCTATACGTGTATCTATACACTATACCGAAAAAAAGAACAAAAGTTGTTCTTAAACCACCACCATTTTTACGACATTTAAAAAATGCAATAGCCTACATAAAAAAAATATTTAGTATTATAATTCCACATGTGCCCATTACACACTACATATAGCAGACGTTCTCAAACCTTTTATAGTCAGGATTTCCTATTTTTTTTAAAAACCTGTATAGAAAAAGAAAGAGGAAAAAGAAGAAAAAATAAGTACATTGATTT
>JAOVVB010026157.1:0-15841 GCA_028570985.1 Heterobranchus longifilis | reverse complement strand
AGCAGAATACTGAAAGCAGCAGAAAGGCAGAACTGATATGACTGTTTATTTATCGCAAGTAATATCATTATCACAATCTTCAGCGTTATCGCATATTGCATATTTTCCTCATATCATGCAGCCCTAGTATGAAACTAAAATAGCAGAACAGACCATGAACTTGCATCATGCACACCAATAGATTTGTATGTGCACATAAACAATACGTGTACATGATTACCTTTCAATATTTGTCTCAAATTCTTTCACACACATCTGATAAACACACCTTTGTTAAATGTGTTTGTGCAAAACTGGAACCTGCTATGGACATAAGTATCAGTAAGTAGCCACTCTGCATCATATTCTGTGTAAAACCACTTAATGTGGCACTACAGCAGGGGCGTATACAGGAGGTGGTCTGTGCCACCCCAGGCCACCCCTGAAATCTGATTGGCCGACCCAGGTGCCACCCCAGTAAGAGACCTACGGGTCTGCAATTGATCCAGGTTGACATTTATGTCTTTAAGAGGCTGAGAGTGACAACAGTGGTACCATGTCATGCTAGCTTGTCAGGAAGTGGGCTAAATAACGCTCCAAATTTAGGCTATATTTTTGGTGAGGGAAAAACAGGCATAGCCATTTTCAAAGGGGTCCCTTGACCTCTGACCTCAAGTTATCTGAATTAGTTCTCTGGTTACCCACAAGTCTTCCCTTTACAGACACACCCACTTTATGTACATTCTGGGGATGTGTGGCTTTAGTGGAAAATAAGGGGCCTTTCTGAGCTACTTCCAGAACAGATACCAAATCACAGCATGTTTTTTGCTGTTGTTTTCGTGATATTTTGGAAGGATTTCAGATAGATGAGTGGTAGAGTGGTCTAAAATGATTACATTTTGCACCAAATCTGGATAAAAAATGGTATCAACCCAAAAAGTGCTGCAAAAACTTACGATACATAATTGAGCACGGGAATGGCCATCATATACTTGGCCAGTGTGAGCGCACGCACATGCTTCATGCCACCCCTACATCAGTCAGTGCCCCACTTGGGCCACCCCAGTCAAAAAATCTGGATACGCCACTGCACTGCAGCACTGATAAGAAAACAATCAGCCTTTAACAGGAAAGAACTTTTATAAAAAAAATTTAAAAAATTACACTGGGCAAGTTTGTATAAGATGTTACTATCACCGTCCAACAGTGAACCAACCACCCAACACACGAGCGCGCTCCGTCACCGCCACGCTAAACGACAGCCAGCTGGGCCCAAGAACAAGAAGGCCTTTTCACAACTATTGCAGCCAGTGTGTGTATACAGTAATATCACATTCCTAATCCCTGCTGACAAGAAATGAAGTTGCAAAAATGAAATGAACAAGAATGACTCCAAAGCCTGAAATAGCTGCATCAGACAGGAGTCTCAGAGAATAATGTAATTGGGGTGCTTAGTGACAAGCCGAGCAGGGGACGGGGGGGTGAGCTTTCACGCACAATATAAAGACACACTATAGTGTGAGACAAAATGACTTGTTAAGATGAGAAGAAAAGAGGCAGAAGAACGTTCAGTGACGGTATGCATCTGTGGATTTGAAGCAGACAGAGGGTAGTTTTCATTTATGAAATACTTCAATATAAATGCATTAATCATCCTTAATAAGTAATGTAATGAATTAAGTAGTTTTGTATTAGGGCTGCACAATCTATTTTTTATCGCCATTGCAATATCAACTTGCGCAATAAACACATCGCGAAAGACTGCGACGTATCGCAAAAAACACTCAGGGATTTTTTTTGAGTTAGTTAAAAGAAAGTATTAGTAGAAAACTGCATTTTAAATTGTAAATATCTTTTTTTTTTATGATGCTTTTTGTGTTCAGTTCAATAAAATAATGTTGGAAATAATTAGAGAACTGAGTATCTGTTTATTTATCGCAAGTAATATCGTTATCGCGTTATTTAACAATTATCGAATATTGCATATTTTCCTCATATCGTGTAGCCATATTTTGTATCTATAAAGTAACATCCAATCTATTAGGCTAATCTATCACTTTAACAACTCCCCCAAATTAATCTTCACCTAAATTCTGAAAATACACATGCTGATTTCTTTGACGTGAAGTATCGCACATTACTAACACAGCACATATTTCATATTTCCCTTTGTGTGTCAAAGTCCTTTAGATGATATGTCTTGATTATTAGAGAGATCGAGCTGTCAGCAGCAATAAGTCAATCGAGCTCCTGAGCAGTGTCTGCCTTAGGTGAGCGCCATTGTAAAAGATGAAATGCCACAATCACTATCACCAGAATGATTATGAAAAGTTTATTCTTAGGGCCCGTCTGATTAATGCAAATTACACCTTGCTGCGTACGACTGGCAGGAGCGGAGAGATTTCACTATCTCTCCTTATTCCTCACTTTCTCTGCTCAGCTGCTCATTGTGACGCTTCTTTCTTCCATTCTCATATTAAATCATGTATTTCAAACGTCCTATATAAGTCCGTTTTTGTGATTTCATCTCAGTTATGGCTAAGGGTTGCATCATTTCCTTTGTGATGTTTTTGGCAAATCAATAAATCATTTCTTTTTGAGTTCTTTAGTGAATAATTTCAATCGTTTTTCCTCAGAAAAGTCACAGTACTGCACTGCATGGAGGCATTGCAGTTCAAATGAAAAAAAAAAAAAAAAAAAAAAGGCCAAATCTGAAGGATTTTCTTAAAGAGCTACTCCCGTGAAAATCAAGTTTTTAAGCATGTTAACGTGCCGATATGGTGTTTTTTAATTTGCTACAAGACATATCATGAGTGGAATGCAGTGTGCCAACAACAGTCTCAGGTTTTTATGACCTCATATGTCTTAGAAACCAATCAAATATAGCGCAGCGGTGGTGGGCGGGGCTTGAGGTCAGATCCAGAATTTCTTAATGAAGGAGAAGAGCGAGGCCTTCTTGGTTTTAAGGGGTGTAAGACAACTTTTTCTTTTTAAATACACAGTTGGCCTATATCTAATTTCATTAATTTTTGTTAAGAAAACTAAACAAAATTGTTGTTAAAGTTTGGATTATTACTTAAGCTATAAACTTAAAAAAAAAAAACTCACAGGATAAGGGCTCACAGAGCATTCCCTCTCTGCCAAAAAGAAATTATGAATTATTATGCATTAGAAAAGGATGCAAAAAAAGCCTATTAACTTTGTTAAATACATAATACAGACAGAGAATTGTATTAAAAGTTTCCTGAAAATAACAGGAAAACTCATCTCTGATGTCATATTCACAGGAAATAATTGATCAAGATTCATCCAAATTACTAATTTTAGTTATTGTGTTCAGCATTTGGGTTAACTGTACAGTTTATCAATTGTTCTGTACTGGTATTGTTATGCATTGTATATAAAATCTCCATAAAATATGTCACTTATAGTCAGGGGTCTGGGGGTCAGATTTTATGATTAAGTTCCTATATTACCTCTTTAGCCGCTTATCTTATCAAACCATTTTTAATTTTTCCAACACTCTTTCTCTGATGAGTCTACAATGGCTTTAGTATTGCCAATTGACCAACAGCATCCCTCCTCCTTCTTCTTCTTCTTCTCTCTTTGCCTCATTTCTACCCATTTTTATACCTGTAGTCATGGAAGCAGCAACAAATCCTTAGCCATCTCCCTGGGAGGCAAAACCCTCTCATTTAGACACATGCAAAGGATATGTGAGCTGCCACCTGTGATTATGGTGCAGTTACATAACAAGGTTTACAGTCTGGATGTGTGAACCTTGTGATCTACTGTTCTCCGGGCTTGCAGCACCAACGCCGTCAAAGCCTTACATTATGCAGGAACGGGTACGGTACCTGTTGCCGACACAGAACGAGAGGCGCTTTAAAAGGACGCTTTGAGCTCCATTAGTTGACGTCCTCCGCCAAACACAATAGCCTGGTGATGATCACACACAGGCTATTGCAAATCACCCTCAGAAGTCTGAAATCAGAGGCTGCGAGGGAGAAAGAACAGGAGCACAGAGAGAGAAAGAGGGAGAAAAAAAAAAAAAGGAGAGAGGGTTCCTGCACTGATGAATCATTAGTGATAAAGCTGGGGCTGAGCCAGTATGGCTGTATTTAGAAACTTCTCACTCTTTTCTCTCCTGCCCCCTCCTTACTAATTGTCATCTCTTTTAGCATTTGACTGATGACTGGCTCTCTGAAAAGACGTGAGAAAAAGGGAAGCAGGCACTCAGCTCTGAGGATAATGTCACACTTTGACGCTGTCAAGGGTTACGGTAACGTGCTCAGCAGTGGTGGCGATTAGGCGGTATATCGGTTTGTTTTTTTATCGTCATCGCAATATCAACTCAATAAACACATCGCGAAAGACTGCGACGTATCGCGAAAGACACTCAGGGATTTTTTAGAGTTAGTTGAAAGAGAGTATCGGTAGAAAACTGCTCTTTAAAATGTAATTATCTTTCTTTTCTTTTGTTTTTTTTTAAATAATGCCTTTTGTGTTCAGTTGAATGTTCAATTTGTTCAATAAAATGATTTCCTTTCAGTTTTTTTTTAATTCAACAAGCAATTTGTTGTATTTTAACAGAATACTGAAAGCAGCAGAATGGCAGAACTGATAAACTGTTTCTTTATCGCAACTAATATCGTTATCGCAATATTCAGCGTTATCGCATATCTCATATAGTGGCGATGCAGGAAAAGCTACAGGTTGCTCCCAACAACAACTAAAGACAAAAGCCAGGGACGTCTGAAAGACAAATCTTTCAGAGACAAACAGCACATGCAACACTCCTGTGTCGACACTGAAAACAACCTAGAAGACTTTGTATGCAGAACAGTGTTACAGAAGATGATGAAATAAGAGAGCTGACTAATCGAGTGATTGGCATACTTCAGTTTCAATTCCTCTGACACGGGAGTCCTGGTGTGGCGAGACCGCCGCATTACACGAGCACACACATACATCCTCGGGTCAAATGTTGTTGATTAGTCTTTTGTGACAAGTGTGAAAGGCATCACTCTGCACTGAGACACAGCAGCATGATATACTGATGCACAGTCGAGCGTACAAGTCAAAAAAGATGCTTGAAGATTTGTTATGTGCAACAATCAACATTCTCACCTGATGCTTGCAAAGTGAACAACCTCACATTAATCAGCTCTTTTCTATGAAGGTAAATGTTGGGATTTATCTCAGATTAAAAGCAGAGCAGATGGACTAAAAAAAAAAAGAAAAAATTTAAAAAAAGGCACTGAAACTCTGAGCTGTTCATTTTATGTGGGAAGTCATTGTGAAAGCCTTTCATCTTCATAATGTTGCTTCCATTTACTTCTGATTAACATCTGATCAAGTACAATGGTGGATTGTCTGCTTGTGTTTTCTGAATGATACGTCTGTGCATCAAGTTGCTGTCAACTGGTAGTGCCATGATGTGGGAGGGAGGGAGAGACAGACAGTAAGAGAGAGAGAGAGAGAGAGCAAGAGAGGAGGGGAGGAGAGGAGAGAGAGAGAGAGGGAGGCTGCAAATGGCAGCTTCTGTGACACCACTGGAGGGAGGGAGGGAGAGAGAGAGAGAGAGAGAGAGAGAGAGAGAGCACTCCAACTACCGGTAGATCAGATTGCAAAAGATTGATAGAGAGAGCTGTTCAGTTAATAAGCAGTGAGGCAGTATTGTACAGTTTTATGGCAAATGTGAGGGAAAGACTTCATGTTAGTAAAGATGAAGGATGAGCAGAAGACAAATGCTGGTCAATGCTGACGAAATTGCCTCAGAAGATGGAGATACAAAAACCTGAATTTTCTCTGGGATAAGCGCTCCGTACCTGTGCAGCACGTCCGGCAGAGTGACTCTGAGCAAAGGCGGCTTGGCCCAAGGTTCTGGTTTTTGTCTGATTCAGCCTGGGTCAGAACTGCAGTTTCATCCAACAGCACCTGAAACAGAGAGACAAGAGTTGCAAAGCAAGGATGAAGAAATTCAAAGGGGGTCTGTGCCTCGTGCTGAAGATGATGGAGTGGTTTTCTCCGATATTAGAGTAACACAAAGAAGGAGCAGCTGCGGTGGCAGACGCAAAGAATGCCTCAGTTTGGTTAACAGGGACACTGGGAGAGAAGATACCACCTTTTTTTTTTTTTTTTTTTTTTTTTTCTTACTTCTGCAGCCTGGGGGGAGGACAGGTAGAAATAAAAGGTAAGAGAAGGACAGAAAACTTCACGTCAGACTTGCAGCCTGATTGTCAGATGTCACTGGTCTGTTGTGTTATCATGTATACTCTCAAGCATTCCCTTTTGGAGCACTATCGATTCATAAATATTATTTTTTGTTGTCCAGAAACAGTTGTCATTTTATATGTATATCATTTATATGTTGCAAAGGATTTACAAACAAATTTAAATAAGACTTTATTTTAGTTAATCTTTTTGTACAAACACGTCTCCTAAAATAAAAGTATGAAAATTGCTAAAATTCCATGACAATTCATCTGAAGCTGAAAGTCATTGCTGTAGTCTCATTGTTAGTAGTGTAGTACAGAGCCAAAAAAACAAATAATGTGTTACTGATAACTTACTTAAAAGTGCACAGTACAGCAGAAGCTTTTCTGTAGAATGCAGATAAACACATATTCTCATGCAGGGTTAATCACCTTTAGTCTGTAGCTTAGATTTTTTTGGAATGGCCAAGAAGGCCGTGATATCGACAGGCTCCCAGCTGTAAAAAGGCTTAAAAACAAACTGAAATATAACTAGAAGGCAGACAAAGTCAGATCTTAAAAGTAGTCAGTTACAATAAAAATTAAATCCTGAAGTTTGAGTCTACGTGGGATTTATTTCTACACTGTCCCGATGCATAATATCAGACAGGAGAGGGAGAGCACAGTGAGAGGATATAGATAGCATTATATTGCGTGACAATAGTACTGCAGAAATGATCAAATAATCCATTATTGAGTCAACAGAAAATTAATTGGTGAAAAAGAATGAATTTATGAAAAATGCTCCAAAAGATCTGGGAGAGTTGCTGCTTTTTTAAAAATGTGTTTCTTATCATTGTAAACTGAATAATATGTTTATTGGACAAAATAAGCAATTTTAGGATCCCACTTTCAAACCTGGTAAACTGTGATGGGAATTTGTCCTTTTTTTTTATTTAATAGACTAATTAATGACATTAAACACACAATAATATTTTTTTAATGGCCTAGACAATAGTGACCATTAGAATGACAAATGCAGTCAATGTAAACAAACACTAATTTCTGCATTACATCATCCAAATTCAACAAACACCTTGATAATAAATGCATTGGTTATTACCACTTGAGCATTTTTTTTTCAGCACCTAATTTCCTGGGAGTGTTGTATCAGATAACTAACCACAGCATGTAATTTAGCATAACATTACTGCAGGACAGACATGAGCCATGATTAATGGACACTGTGTTGCTCCAGGTACTGCACTTTTCTATCAGTATAAAGAAATCACTGATGTGAGGGTACAAAAGAGACAGAGGATGAAGAGAACGAAGATTATGCAGCATTGCCTGACAGTTCAATGACCTCATCCTGCGTTTCATCTCAGCTTAGTTGATTCACTTTTATTATCCAAAAGAGATATTTAGCATGCAGTAGGACACAATGAA
The DNA here is from genome assembly GCA_028570985.1 of Heterobranchus longifilis. Taxonomy (NCBI): domain Eukaryota; kingdom Metazoa; phylum Chordata; class Actinopteri; order Siluriformes; family Clariidae; genus Heterobranchus; species Heterobranchus longifilis. The sequence goes on along the minus strand of JAOVVB010026157.1, from coordinate 8,216 downwards.
AACATACAATATAACACATCCACAGAAAAGGCACAGTATCATCAAACACATGGCATGACTGTATTAAAACCTTAAGCTTAGATATATTACTTTTAAAGTAATATATCTAAGCTAGTGAGCGCTACAGGTGTCACTTAAAATTTGAAATGACAGGTTTAATATGGGTAATTCAGCCTTTGTGAATGGATACAAGTAATTAAAAAAACTGCACAAATAAAGATAAAAAAAAGCTCACATGTGGGAATGATCAATCAATGGGAACCAGGTGTTTGAACGGTGGAAAAGCTACAGGTGCAGCAGGTGCAGCTAGCAAAAACAACTACAGATTTTGTTCTACTTGAGTATAATCTACCAGCTGTCATAACAACGTGAGAGGGTGACTCAGTTCTTTATGAACACCTCTCTCTACCACTTCTCTCAACAACCACCTGAGATGGCATCTCAGCACATGTGGGGATGGCCTACATACCGACTCTTGGTTACAGTCTGCTTCTAACGGATACTTATACGTCTATTTGTCTCGCACTCGGGCCCGTCACTAATAATTGCGTTATCGACTTATCGAGGTCAGCGAAAATGATCCGGGTCGTGTGCGTATATCGTACGATATCGCCCGTTGTGTTTACATGTTTGTTTACATACAAGAATGTCACCAACATTTTACTCAACACGATGCCAGAATAATTAGCAGGTTTTCCCAAATAATGAGAGGCCAGCCCATTAACGTGAATGAGCTGGTATGTTGATGTGTTCAAAAACTGTTGTTGTTGTTGTTGTTGTTGTTGTTGTTGTTGTCATTGAGGAGAACTGGACTGGCAGTAATGACTCTCTATACTCCTCTGCCAAACGTTTAATATTTATTTAAGTGCATTTTTTTTATAACAAAGCCCAAGATTTTATTTCTTGTTTTGGCTGTGTGGTTTTATTTTATTAATGTTTTATTTATTTAGGATATTTTAATAATTTTCACATTCCAATTCCAGTGTCCATTATTATGCTATTATATTATCATTTTATTGGTTATCTTAAAATGACAATAATATAATTTATCGCAATTATTTCTGGGACAATATATCGTCCAACAAAAGCAGTTACCGCGACAGGCCTGTACTCACACTCGTGTCAATTATTGCATTATACTTAAAAACAACAACAACAACAACAACAACAAAGCTGTGAGCTAGTTTGTACAACATGCTGTCAATCAGACAACATCTCTGCATGGTGCGGCGGTGTTACTTTCTATAGGAAAATACCTGAAGGTTACTTGAGACGAGATGAGTTCCGCGTGGTGAGCTATAGGAAAATACAATGACACCCGAGCCTCGGCTCTTCCTTCAACAATGGCCTTGGGAGGTGGGCCGGGATCGTAGTGGCTGAGCTCAGTTTCCTGCATGCTCGTCTTGAGATGAAGTACCCTCTCCCCACTACACCTCATTGTTCCTCCCAATCCCTTTGCACAACCAATTATTCATTCAATTCATCCTGATCAGCTGCGAGCTTATCGTCTCCCCTCGTCAGTCCTCTCAACAACACACGCAGCAGAAGGTCACAAAAGGTTATTCACGAAAATATGGTTGAAATCACTTTCCCTGCCTTATGAATCAACGACGCACGAATGCTGAGTGTTTTAACTGCAAGACAACATGACGACATGAATACAACGATACACTGCTCATGGCCTCTCTCTGAGCTGTCATTTCACACAGCTTGTAGTTCAAGATTTGCATAAAATGCGGAATTAAAGGGGCAATCTGTGATCCAAATATAAACACAAAGGTCGACACACCACTACGGCTGCGGTATCATTCCCGATAATACCAGTATAAATTTGTCCATGATTTAAAAAAAAAAAAAAAAAAAAAAAAAGTGTCATATCATGATATCAACAATATAGTGACGTGATGACATGTTGATGCATTTGCATACCGTAGCGCACAGCCTACGCGTTCTCGTCACCTGGGCACAGACCAGAAAGATGACAAACAAACATGGCTGAAAGCCCGAGCAGCGCGGCAGCCTCTGACGAGGAGCTCCCCTTTTAGTGCTGGAAAAAAAGGGGAGCTATAGGGTCAGACCTTCAACAAACCTCAATATTTTTGCAAAATGTGCAAGAACACTGCTGCTGCAATCACCAATAACACATTGTTCAGTATTTATATATGGCGGAAATTACTGCAAATTACCCTGAAATATTGTGATATTTTTAAAAGGTTATATCGCCCACCATCGCAGCACCACAATTCAAAACACAGGATTGGAACCAACTTTCACACTAATTAACATGTTTCTCAATGCAAGGACTAACACTAGACAACAACTATACACATTTAAAAGCAGCAGTAAGCTTATATTTATTCTATGTTTAAGAAAACTTAATTTGTGGGTAATAACAGGTTCTAACCCTGTGTTTTGAATTTGAACATACAGACCGTGCCATTACAGGTTAATTTACTTTGGCAAAAACAGCATTAAAGCAGCTGTATATGCTAATATTTCATCTATACAACCATGTATGCTTTACCTGTAAGTAATATGGCTAAAAAACTACCAATTGCCCCTTTAACTTCTAATCCATTTGAATGAAGGCATTTTAGATTAATAGCTAGTCAGCTGTCACTAGCAGTTGTTTAATCTAATGTCCAACTTTTTTTGGCACGGTAAGGTAATAGCCAGCGACAAGCACCATCAAACCTTACATGCACAACTTATCAGAAGGACAATCTGATTTAAAGATTCCCTTGTTGCTACAGGAAAGACTTTCTGCATGGGTTGAGACTCTATGGGCACTTATCTAATGACTCCAAGGACGCAGGGAGGGTTTTTACTTTCATTTGACCAATTCACTGGACACCTGACACTATACAACTACAGTATGATATGGAGACTGCGCGTGTATGTAGGGCTGCTCAGGTCATGCGCGTAGTGTGGAGACAAAGATGTACAATGTGAAATGCTGAGACGACGGTCAGGCTCAAGATTCATCTCAATTATATAACACAGTCAGTGTGGTTACTATACCATGCAGCCAAGCCCACCAGCCACTACACGGGGTGAGCCAATGAGCACAAACATACCTAATTAAACTGTCTGTGTAAAAAAATCAAGCGGTAGATTGGAAAGGATTAGAAAGGATGAGGCAATCTAGTTTGGTTGACATATTATTTACAGATTTACATGAGTGGGTAGGATTACTATTTTTAGCATTAACAGCTGTGGTCTTTTGGGAATGTAGTGTGATATTGTCAAAAGGCAAAAAGAGCCTTTTTTGAAGTATAAAAATAGAACATAACATTTAGCTACAGTATGTTTTCCTGATCCAGGTGTGTGTTTGACCCCAAAGGGACAATTTTAAGATGTGAGCGAGGATGGAATCAGTGTGAGTGCGTGGCAGACGGCAGGGCACCCGGGATTTGGGAACGCACATGAGTGAACTGTCAAGTCTTCAGGGCCCAAATCAGGCCAGCAGACACAGAACGGATGTGGCCAGGCGATAAAAGCTGTCTGCACCCAGAGGGGCCTCAGTCCGGCCCCCATGGGCAAAACACCTTGACCCCGAGTCTCAACATCCAGCGCAGAGACCAGGTTATCCGCCGCCTGACCGAGGCATCATCTGACAGCCGCACTGACATATCGCAGTCCAAACATTTTTGACACATACATTATTAAGTGTATTTGTATCTTCTTAGCTAAAGTCCCAGTATGTAATTGCAATATTGGGCATTGCACAGGGGAGAAATCTACTTGTATAGAGCACCGTGGATAAATATACCGCACCCTCACAACATGATTAATAATCCTGCAAATTGTACAGAATGAGGTCAAATAAATAGTCCTTCGCTCTCCATCCCTGTACGCAGCATCTGGAATTGTATGTCCATGGTCAGTGGCACACATACAAGTCCCCTAGGAGTGTGTTAAAATACACACACACAACCTCTACTCCCCGAACAAAGTTATTGTAATGAAAGGACAACGGCAAACTCAGACTACAAAAGAAAATAGCAGAGCGCAGATTGTCTGTTGGATGTGTGATGACTGCATGACATGCTGCTGATAAACTATAAATACAAGCAAGACGTGATGAAAACTAACATGTGATACTGGAGCCTTCCTTCTGGTATAGGCCTAAAATATGACAGCCCTTCTCGTTTAAAAAAAAAACAAAAAAAACACCTAACCAGATACGAGTAGCGACTCGCGTGATGGTCAGTGTCTTCATGACAGAATAATAAACATCTGCTAGGTGATGACTTAATTTGTCTCCACTGCCAAATTTGAAAGAGGAAAAGCACAGGAAATGCCATGTGACAGAAGTGGATCTGCTGCGAGGCCGGCTCTTCACTTACCCAGCCGACATCAAAAGACATGAGGACCCTTCAGTGAGGGCCAATTGGATTTCGAGTCGTGATGTTTAAAGAGAGCAAGATGGCGAGGAGAAGGAGCGTGAATTAACTGAATCTGTATTACGGATACTAACACTGAAAACCTTGTACTGGGAAAAGGAAACAAAAATGTTGAACATATTGTAAAACCCACTATTGTTTCCTTATCAGAGGCTGGTCTCCGGTAGACTGACTGTTACTGCATTAGTTGGTGGGAAACCTTATAATGAATACAGCTGCAACGATTAGTCGACTAATCGATTAGTCGATCAACAGAAGATAAGCGCTAACTATTTTGAAAGTTAAAGTAAGGTTTTCATGCAAAAATGGCAGAAAATGCTGTTTTCAGCCTCTCAAATATAGAAATGTGCTGCTTTTCTCTGTTTTATATCATATTAAAATGAATATCTTTGGGTTTTGGAAAGACAAAACAAGACATTTAAAAGTGGGATGGACATTACACTGGACACACTATTTTCTGACATTTTATAGACCAAACGATTACTCAATTAATCGAGAAAATAATCATCACATTAATAGATAATGAAAATAATGGTTAGTTGCAGCCCTAATAATAAACAAACAAATGTCCTATTAAATACATGGTAAAATAGTCAGTCATAATATCAAAAATCAAGTCAATCTGATGCAGGTTTATCTGTAGAATATCAAACAAAAAAAAACATGTTTTTATTCAAATAAGAACGCATAAAAACCTGAAAGTGATGATGGTGAATTGGTCATTTGTTGCTCATTCAGTGAAATGATCTATTAATATCAGTGACCTTCTTTTTTTTTGGGCCAGTAGCTAAACTATTTGAGTAGTGTGCATGTTTCTCGCCTTGCTTTGCTATTTTACAATTTTGCTGTGATGTTCGGTTTTTAATAATTACCATGCAGTTTTTACTTTGGCTTCATTTAACTGTTTATAGTGTCTTGTGATTATTGTCATTAGTATGTGATTATTATTACAATGTTTGCCATTCAATCACTAAAAGCTTTAATGGTTGGTTGTTTGGTGATGTTTCATACACAGGTGTGGTTTGGCCATGACGTCACAGAAAGACGCTCACATTGTTCTCCTCTCCTGACATTCTCTACAGGGATTGGATTAAAGCATAAGGCTCCCACCCAGCTCCCCGTCTATGACTCACTAAAATGCAGCTTAGCCAGTGATCAAGCCGCGAGGGGCCTCGATCACTCCGGGCCTGCCCTTCTGCACTGACCCTGCAGCCGGAGCCGCCGCCGGGAGCATGAGTGTTGGACGGATCAACCGCTACAGCATTGTGTCATCTGAGGAAGAGGGCCTCCGCCTCACTACCATGCATGGCATGAACGGCTTTGGCAATGGCAAGATCCACACACGCCGCAAGTGCCGCAACCGCTTCGTCAAAAAGAACGGCCAGTCCAATGTGCAGTTTGCCAATATGGAAGAGAAGTCGCAGCGCTACATGGCCGACATCTTCACCACGTGCGTCGACATTCGCTGGCGATGGATGCTGGTAGTCTTCACTCTCGTGTTTGTGGTCTCCTGGCTGGCCTTCGGTTTAGCCTTTTGGGTCATCGCATTGCTGCACGGAGATCTGGATAACCCAGCGGGAGATGACAACTTCACTCCGTGTGTCCTGCAGGTCAATGGATTTGTGGCTGCTTTTCTATTCTCCATTGAAACACAGTCTACCATAGGTTACGGCTATCGCTGCGTGACCGAAGAGTGCCCAGTGGCTGTCTTCATGGTGGTCTTCCAGTCCATAGTGGGTTGCATCATTGACTGCTTTATGATTGGCGCCATCATGGCCAAGATGGCGAGGCCTAAGAAGCGGGCGCAAACGCTGTTGTTTAGCCACAATGCTGTCATTGCCATGCGGGACGGAAAGCTGTGCCTCATGTGGAGGGTTGGGAACCTTCGCAAGAGCCACATTGTAGAAGCCCACGTCAGGGCGCAGCTCATCAAACCTCGGATCACCGATGAGGGGGAATATATTCCTCTCGACCAGATCGACATTAACGTGGGCTTCGATAAAGGCCTGGACAGGATTTTCTTGGTTTCACCCATCACCATTCTCCACGAGATAGATGAGGAGAGCCCCCTATTTGGGATCAGCAAACAGGACTTGGAGACAGCAGACTTCGAGATTGTCGTCATCTTGGAGGGGATGGTCGAAGCGACCGCCATGACCACGCAGGCTCGCAGCTCCTACTTGGCCTCTGAGGTCCTTTGGGGTCACCGTTTCGAGCCAGTCTTGTTTGAGGAGAAGAACGTGTACAAGGTGGATTACTCTCACTTTCACAAAACCTACGAGGTGCCGTCCACCCCCCGCTGCAGTGCCAAGGACATGGTGGAGAACAAGTTCTTAGTGCCCAGCTCTAACTCCTTCTGCTACGAAAACGAGCTGGCCTTCCTCAGCCGCGACGACGAGGAGGAGGATGTAGGTGGTGGTAGCAGGGCGCTGGCAAACCTCAGTCCAGACCGGAACAGCCGACACGAGTTTGAACGCTTACAGGCCACCAGGGCGTTGGATCAAAGGTCATATCGTAGAGAGTCGGAAATATGACCTCTGCCCAATGATCCTGGGTCAACTTTCAATAACTTTATCCAAGGGTAAAAATGCAGAACAATGCAAAGTGCCATAGGAAAAGCTGACTACTCTGAAAGATTGGAAAAGAAATAAAAACAACAGTAAAAGGGACTTAACTGGGAGGAATGGGGGAAAGCAAGAGTACACAGCTTAGAAAATTGTGGTGAGGAATGTCTACAATCAAGGAAAAGGCTAGGGAAAGACCTTCTTCCTTAATGGAAACTTGAATCTTTTTTCACATGGTCATTTTGAGTTAAGAGTGTTCAATGATAGTGCATCAAAAACTATTATGACAGAACCTTATAATCAAATCTTAGGTGTAAATACATTGCTTAGGTAAGTTATGTTTTGTGTGCAGTACCAGTTTCCAAAAACACCTCTTAAAAAAAAAAATAGAAGTTGCTATTTCAACTTGTTCTTGGGCACGAATAATAGTGTTACAAGGCTTCTCTTAAGCTCTCCTCGCATTGCTGTAATTTTCTGGACCTGCGTTCAGTGACACATTGAAAATTCGAGCACTGCAGCATTCAGATGCAATGAGCCGTATTAAAACATCTGACCGCGAGCCACTGAGAACAACATAATTTAACACCTTCATTTTAGTGTTGGTGTGATCCCAAAATTACCAATGTAGGGAGAGTAGGCAAAAATCGATTGCACTATGAAGAACATAAAAGATTATGTTGCACAGAAATTAAATTGCATCGAGAAGCACTCTATTTATAATCTCTTAATGCCTCATATTTTAACCTTATCTTACGAGCCACCGACAACATGATGTGGCTGCACTGGCCTGCTCATACAATATCATACAAATATTTATAAGTAGTCAGGTAAAACAAAACTGAAGCACAAATGCTGGACAACCGTCTTAAATAAACATTTTTTTTGTTTCATAAATTTTTTATTTTTTTTTTGCAAGATACAGGTTGCAATATCCAAGTTTGTATTGACAACATTAATAACTGAATAGCAGCAATTTGTAAGCCCACAAAGAAATGCACCAAAAATGATATCATTATATAAGTTAAATTAAAACTTGTATGTTGGTAGTCATTAACAAGTTTTCTTCCATTCCATATGGGAATTCAGACTAAATTGATCCCACTTAATGTTTTTGTCCTCTTTAAAAAAAAAAAAAGAATCTATGCATATTGTTAACAGTATCAGGGGACAGAAATCCTATTGAGGTCTGTGTGAGATGAAATTGAGTTATGACGTTGCTTTAATCAATACCTAATGTTTAGCCTGG
>JAOVVB010026139.1:0-15841 GCA_028570985.1 Heterobranchus longifilis | reverse complement strand
AGGCTTGGCAAGGACTCCCCCAATGGATTATCTTCAATAACTTAATCAGGAGGGAAAATATAAAAAACATGGTGGGGGAAATTATCCCCAAGGGCGTAAACTACACTGTGTACTTCTTTCTGTGAGGGGAAGCTGTGTCATGGATTCCTAAGAAAAGGTTTGATGTGACTGGACAGGCTTTCCTTGTGTCTTAAAACAGTCATCGCAGAACAATTTGTGTCCTGGCATAGCCTTGCAGGGTTTCCTCTGAATGGTTCTGTAGATAGTTAGATGGACCTTTGGGTTTTGTTCATTCATTGTAGTAAGGCTCATCATTTTTTTGTTGAATTCACTGATAAGGAAAATCAACAGCAGTCAAAGAGATTCAAGAAAAAAGCCTGGAAGCACATGGTTGCACGTTTAAATTCCTGAAGAGAAAATTAGTGGGTAAAGGCATGGGTATGCTTGCAAAGAAGTAGTTTGTATGATGCGTTGTTCAACCATGTCGGAAAGCAAAAGTGTTCATACAGTAGCTGTTCCAAATGGCCACACTCGATGGAGGAGCGAATAGCCGGCCGGCCAGCCGTCATAGAGAGGGAGAGACACAATAATCGGTTAAATATGGGGATAATGGCACACAGGCGTTCCTGGAAGGCATTAATAATGTTGCACTCAGTTGTACAGATGGAAAGTGACAGAAATAATTATGTAAAGAATGAAAAAAAGAGAGCTTGAAAGAGAGACTATAGGTTGTAGCTGCTGTGGGCCAATCACACGTCTCATTAAATTAAAGAATGCTTGCAGTGATTGGCTGCAAGCAAAACCAAACAAATACTTTTTTTTTTTTAGATCTGGGTACAAAAAGGATCACATCGGTATCATTTGACTGGAGAAGTTTCGATAATACTTGGTACCGGGTTATTTCGGTTGATACCTAAAGGTATCAAGTATCAATACTCAGCCCTACTTAGAGTTGTATGGCGATCAAGAAGGATGTAGCTATAAGAGCATAAGGCACTCAGTGAATTTTCCCTGGATAAACAAAGGCTAAAACAAGAGTTGTGCACTTTGTGATATGGCAGCATCAGATGTGGGTGTACCCACATGTGGTCTAGGTCCTCTCTTTCTCTCTCTCGTTAGTGGGGTAGCTGGCCTTAGGCCCAGATTGGTCTTGGTTTCAAATTAATTCACTTACTGGGTTAATCTTGTTCTGCTTATGATCAAAGTGTGGCCGACTGTCCCCAGTTGACCTGCTCATTCACCAAATGTTCTCCACAGCTAACGATCAAACGTCTGGAGTTAATTTGGAGGTTTCCATTGCTGGATAATGTCTGCTTTTTTCGTTCGCGTAAGTGCAGGGTAAGGGAAATTAAAAGCATTGCTTTTCTGCTACCATATGTTAAACCATAAGTTAGGCTGCAGATAAGGATATATGGAGCTGTTGCTCACAATTAGATTTAGTCAGGGCTTTTGATTTGGAACCAACCAAACAGAAAATGTTGTAGTTGTTCTTGTCCAACAGCACTGACATTTAGTGAGCAAATACATGCAAATAACAGATCTGAGTACTACTTCCTCCAGTGCTTGGACTTGACTTGGGACTTGATTTGGGAACTGACACTTACTTGTGACTTGACTAGATCTGATTTGTTTATGAGGAGATTACTTATGATTCTCTCAAAGTATTTTGTTTGGATGGGAATGGCTGCGTCCGAAATTCCAAACATGCTATTTAGTATGCAAAAACAGTATGTGAGATTTTTTAGTATGTCCGAAACCTTAGTATGAAACTAATAGTATGTGATGTGCATACTATTTCTGGTGACATATTACAGTACACAACACTGGACACTACGGTGGCATAAATATCCCACAATGCAACGCGGTAGTGACGACAACATTCAGAACAGACAAACGGACAGCGACCAGACAACTCAATTTACATTTCAACACCTTAAAAATCACCTGCGACTGTTGGATTAGCTGCTTACCTTTTTTCCAGTATTTCAAACATTCAGTGCGTCCGAAAAGATTCATACTACTGTTACACAAAAGTATGTTGAACAATAGTACACCTATTAAGTATGTAGTACATAGTATGGCATTTCGGACGCAGCCAATGAATCTATATGACACATTAGCAGAACATAGTTTCCCAAATTGATCTCACACCAGGGATCGAATAGAAAATGCAAGAACCACAAACAAGTGTCTGAAGAAGATACATCAGAGACAGTCTTAGAAAAGGAAGATCCTTCTGCCTCTGGTTGTGAGTCTACAACCGAGGCAGAAAGTGAGAGCCAGCTCCGGTTGTTTGTTACCCTGCTGACGGTGAGAGTGATGACCAAATGCCAGGCTCTCCAGAACCAGAGCCAGAAGGAGTGGGTCTCCCATATTAAGAGACTGGTAAACCAGATGCTGGAGGGACTCACTGTCACTGAAAGCTTCTGTCTGGACATGAAGAGTACCAAGAAAGTGTGCAGGATTGTGCTGAAAGACCTCCAGAAGAAGTTCTGTGGTAGGTGCCTGCTGGAGTCTGTAATCAGGATCCAGCTGTGGATGCAGCCATCGTCAATACTTTGCAAGTCCATGTCAAAGAGCTGTCTGCTTGGCTTGCAAAGAAGGGTGCCTCAGGTCATGGCTTTCTCTGCAGGTATACTGGGTGCTTCTTTCTAATCGCACTCATCCCATAAAGCACCACAGTAGCTACAATTGGAGGAGTCCTCTGCCAGAGGTTTAGAGGCCCACGCAGTGACTCAGTGGTTAACTCTATGGCCTCAAAGCAACAAGGTCAGGGTGACACCAGCAACCACGACTTTTGTTGCTGTGTGGAGTTTCTCCCTGTGTTGGCGTGGGTTTACTCCAGTTTCCTCCCACACTTCCAGTATGGAAGATTTATAGAGTTATAAGACAGATTGTCTGACTCACACATATGATTTTGACTGACTAGGCTCTCTAGTGATAAAGTCATATTCTGATAAATGAAGGTTTCTGTATTAGCAGATTATGTCTGGAAAAATTAAAGAAATGGTTTTACATCATTATATAAAGTACTGCTAATGTCGCTAAAAATTCAAAACTCTGGTAGAGGCTCTGGTAGAGCCCCATGTAGTCTGAGTCCTTAGCAGCGGCCCAGGTTCGAATCCAACCCAGGGCCCTTTGCTGCATGCCATTCCTCTCTCTCCCCAGCTTTCCTATCTGCTATCTACTAAAGGCAAAAAAAACACTAACAGAAGAGCTGAAACTAAATGTAGAGTATAGCTACCAAACTCCAACTCAAAAGTAACTACATTAAAACTAAAGTACAAATTGCAGACACAAATAAAATACAAATCATATCATCATATCAATAATATCCATCCTGCGACTGATCTTTGTCATGCATCTATGATATGTTATTATGACACGAGTGTATACATGTACGGAGTTCTCTGGTGGGGTCACTGGAGCTGCTGTCAGACTGTTTACAATGTTCATGTTAGATGAGCAAATGTACCTGACACGAACCTCGTGTGGTGGTGGAATGCAGAGAATGCCCTCGACTGATGGAAGTACAAACAGCTGAAATAATAGAGTGGAGATAATATCATGGAAGACACGTTTACCAGCTTCAGTCTGCTGGGTTCATCTGGAAAGCTTGCTGTGGTGGGTGTGGCACAAACACTCATTCATACACACACAATAGGTGTAATGCATTTACACACACAAGCATAAACACACATATATGCATGCATTCAGGATACATAAACAGGAACAAAGACCAATACACACTATTCACCACTTTTGCATGCAGGTCCACACACACAAACACAGATTGAGAGTGTTCACATTCTGAGCACCACAGTCAGGCCTCAGCGACCGCAGGAAGAGATACAAGCTTTAATTCCTTCCACAGCTCCATGGTGCTGGGTATTGTGAGCAGATACGATTTATTACAGTGAGAGGGGCCACGTGTATTCTTCAACAGCCACACAGAAACAGTGAGGCTCCTGTTCATGTGTCCTGTTAGAAGAGAAATGGTATAGGGGTTTTACAGTGAAGCTAATAACAATCCCATCACACACACAAACATACATCGTGGGAAAAACACAGGGTGAGAGGGACCATCTCACAAAGAGTGGCAACTAGTTATGTACATTTTTCTATTAAAGACCCTCCAGTGTTGCTATAGCAGCCATGGGTGTCAGCCCTTGCGAAATTGGTCACAGTTAGTTATATCTAGGTTAACATTATGAATACTATTAATTATTTAAAAAATGTCCCACTAAAAATATGTCATAAATCCACATTTAGCTATACAGTGATGTATGATATAGGCATATGCATTTGATGTACTGTATATGTAGACTGTTTGGCCCATAGACTGTGTGTAAAGATGGACAGGCTGACAACTCCCCAAAAGTGAAGCCAAAACATCTAGATCGCCCCCTGGTGGCTGGCTGCAGTATCGTAAGTATCATAAGTCCCGCCTCCACCATGTTAGTGGATGGGACATGGGCCAAACTAAAAACTCAGGTCCAATACATTTTTCCCAACAATGGTTCATGTCATTTAGGTAGTTTTATCATGCTGATGTTCAAATGTTAATTTTTCTGATAAGTTTAGTTTAAATTACTTCTTTGATGCTATTAAAACTGGGTAAAACTTCATGATTGACAACTGTGATTGAGTCGCGATTGGTCGGGCAGGTGTATGGGCGGGACTTCGATACCGCCCGATCACTCTCTAATTTGATGATTATTCTGTGAATATTATGTTATACTATGTGTGTTAAAGTTATTCTAGCTGTGATTGTGCTCTGCACTTGCCCATGTGTCAATCAAACAGTGTGTCTGATTAGTCAAACATCACCTTTGGTCTATTCTGAGTTTCTGCAGGTGGTGCTAATCAGACAATCAGTGCTAATTAGACAGAGTGGCAACCATCAAGGAGAAGACCAGCCACTAGCTCTGGCTGTATACTGAAGTCAGTGCTAAAACCCCACCTCTCCAGAAATACACTTCTAATGTGATAAATGTGGTTTTGAAGATGATTGTTTGATTGAGCAGGTCTACACAGCCATGGTGCACACATGCAGTAGTCACTTATTTTGCCTGATTAGACCTCTCCTCAGGACTACTTGATTAACATGACCTTCAATCCTGCTGTTGTAGTTTTCTTGCACCTGAGTGGAAAATTCTTGGTGTTGACCTCTTTTATTTCCCAGCATAGCTCTGCCCATCTCGAGCAGAAATCTCGTTAAGCAGAATAAATGAAAACACCTGTGTACATGTTTGCAGTTATTCTGCTGTTTTCAGGGCCTTCAAATGAGGTTCTGTTTGTGGCATTTTTGCTTGTTTATCTTGGTGTTCAGACTGACAGTACTGAAGCCGATTTTAGAGGATAAGACTTCACACATATTCTGTATGCAGCCTATACTTGGAGGATCTTCCTTCTCTTTTCTCTGCAGTTGCAGCTTTGAGTACTCTTTTCACCAATAACCTCTGATATGTTTAAACAGATGTGTGGAGAGCAACAATGATACTACTCTTGGGGAAATTGCTACTTTTCAAAAAGACACAAGGTCGTATAAATACTTGGTATCGATCCATCTATTGCTAATAACAATATGAAAAACCCAGATTCCAGGCTTAAAGAAGTCCCTACTGATACCTAAGGGTATCAAACACCTACATCTACACCTAAAATGGAAAACAAGTCACCTTCTGTTTGCCTTACGGCGAGTTCACACAGGACGCGAAATTTCGTATCACGTTGCAAGATAAGTACATGGTGTCGATTTGTAAAAAGTCTAAATTCATGATTTGTCAGGAGTTTTGTTCCATCAGGGCTATGCTATGCAGGATAATCTCAACACTGATAGGCTTTCGTGTCAAGCTAATTTCTTGCTCGAGTTGAAATATATCGAAATTCACGTCATTCGCTTCGTAACGTTCTGTAAAAGACACTATATTGTTTACAACAAGAAATGTGAATGTCTTGTCGTGTTTTTTCTAATTAAAATATGTGCTAGAACTAATTTCATTAAATTAAATCCATCCTGGTCATGGAATATACTCATAACCAAAAGTACCAGAGAAATCAGCTCAATAGTCCACAGTGTCAAACAACAACTGTATCTTTTCACCACCACAGCAGTCCACATACTGATAGAGATATGTTAGTACGTTCCTAATCTACCCAGACCATCCCTGATCCAGGAAGTTAACATACAGTACCACCTGGAGACAGGGGCAGGAGGGAAAGGGCAACCCAGGGTGGGAGCGTTAAATTCCTTGGCACTGCTGATATATATATATATATATATATATATATAAAGTCAGAGGGATTACAGATGAAGTTTCCAGTGACCTATGTGTTGAACTAAGGAAGAAAAAAAAACATTTTTCCAAACAATATCTCTTGGGGATGGAGCCAAAGTACAGCAGTAATTCACCAAAAGGGTGGAAATACTACAATGACTGCATTTGTGTGTGTGTGTGTGTATGTGTGTGTGTGTGTGTGTGTAATGGCTCAACACATGCAAACAGTGTACCACTATAGGTGTACATGTGCGATTTCCATGCAGTTGGAGCTGTGCTTTCACGCCTCAGTGGCTTTAATTGAGTCCAATCATGAAGCAGAGCCCCATTTTGACATGAATTAGTCCATGACATTGTGGAAAGTGTGTTGGTTGACTCAATAGACGCCTGTTTTTCGGGGACACCAGGGGTTTGTACGGGGCCTCAGAGCGCTGTCTGTCCGTCTAGACGGCTGGTTAGGAAACACATGACCCAGTCAGTGCAGGAGTGTGCCAGGGTCACCTTAACTGGGCTCCAGATCAACATGTGAAGCAATTTGTCAAGTTGAGCGAGATCTATTTAGAAAGAGGAAACACTTTTTTTGTGCAAAGTTCTTTAGCAATCAAGGACATAAATACAAAAGGAGTGCAAACACTTTAAGGAAAATTGTGGGTTGTGCACAATAAAACTGCACGACAACACAGCAGGTACGGTTATTCATAAAGTTATTCTTAAATTACATGTTTGCGTATGAGGCACACATTTCAACAAATTATTTTGTGCAACAATTTGTGCACACAGTGCACCTGCCACATGACAATGGTAGAGGAGACGCACAGCCAGGACACTTGTCAGGAATGTGTTTTTGGAAATATAAGACGCAGACAAATGAGCTCAGCAAGACGATTTTTAAATATTCCAAAAGTAATCCAAACTATTTAGAATATGATACTTAATTTGAGTAATCTGATAGAATCTAATGGTTACAAATTACATTTTAGGACATGAATTAATATGTTTTAAAAGTAACCGATCCAACACTGGTTGTCACTAATATTTTCATAACTGATTGTAATAATGAGCAAAACTACTAAAATAAGCCATAGTAAAAAAATAATAACAAAAAAAAATAGTTCAAGAATACAATAAATAGTGGTATGGTAGCAATAGTTGTTCTTAATAATCAACACTGTAGTAACATACTGGAAACCTAAGACCTATCTGCTTATGGGATTTCACAAGATGAATACACTCTGAGTGTACTTTAAGTATGCTCTGCTCCCCTTGTCACTGTAACAGCTTTTTACTAAATGAATAGTTAAAGCTGTTGTCTGTGCAGTAATCTTGATGCCTTGAGGAAGTTATGCAGCAGAGAAAACTGTAAAGGAGAGACAAGCTCAGTTCTGCCCATCAAGCCTGAATGTGTCCTGACGATTACCTAACTCACAAAGAACGGGAGGTATGATAAAAATCGTTGCCAAGAGAAAGCTTTTGATACGTCTCACCTTTATCAGAAAAACAACAACTCGAAAGACGCTGTCAGAGAGATCAAAGCTGGCAGTCTCACCAGCGCCTCAAGGATTAACCTTATTGTCTCAGAGTACTGTCCTGAACTTCTATACTCTAATATCAGTGTACTAAAACTAAAATATGCTTTACATCAGCACTCAGACTCAGAGAGCTTCCTTCACCTCTTGAGAATGAAAGCTATGCAAGAGGAAGTCAGCGTTTGGCATCACAGCACTGACAGATGATGCAGAGCAGGTTGGTCGAGATCTACAGACGGCCCGAGTTCATCACATCACATATAAGACATCTTGTAAACATGAGAGGCATGCAAAGAATGGAAGCTGGGCAAACAAGTGCTGCACATTCAGTTAAACTAGTGCAGTGCCTGTTAAAAAATTCTTGGCCTCCGGTATTGCTGCTTGCAGCTTTCTCGAGAACCGCTCATCCAAACAACTTCACACTCGACACTGCACTTCCTTGGGTCCTGAGCAGTTTACCTGCCATGACATATTTGCATCCGCTCGCAATAGAGTATATGCATAATTTTCCTAAGAGCTAGCTATTTGTTAGACGATCTTTGATGTGACGTCCATCAACATGTTCATGCATGCGTGGTAGAAACAAGTTTGATCGTGTTTCTGGTATGGATTGGACCATATGCTATTGGACCATATTAATTAAATTCTGATAGTAAAACAAGTCATTTTGCGAGGGTTGTACAACTCAAAAATGGTACCTACTGATTTAGAGCCATGGTGAGTCTATGGGAAAAAGTATTTCTGGGCCACATTGCATAACGAAATGGACCAGTATTGCAATTCTACAGTTTGGCCACTATGAAAATTGGCTTCAAAGCCCGACACAGTTCTGGGAGACTGACTGTAGCGAGCGCTCTGTTACAAGCATGCCATAACTGCTATTAGGGGTCCCCTCTCAATTGAGGTTGTCACAATACCAGAATTGTAAACTCTGATCCATTAAAAAAACGATACTCGATACTTCTTTCGATACCACGGCAAAGTGTCAAAGTATCAAAATCAAAGTATCAATACTTTTGACAACCTTACTCTCAATGCAACTACTTTACAAGGAAGTCTTCAGTGAAATTATTTGCACCAAATAACCACAAATTATGCATCCTTTGGCTGATTCACATCTGCTAGTTTTTGTCACAATCACCCTCCTTTTTCTTCTTTTGGTCATGTACTCACATGTTGAGATAGATCTCATTTAAATAGTTTGTCCCTAATACCAGATGATTTTCCTCTGCAAATGTTGTATTATTAGGGTAATAAAGTAACATTAGTTTGCATTCCCACTGTTTTACAGTCCTGAATTTTCATCACATACAGTACAGTAGATAAGAGCATCCATCCAAAAGTCACACTGGCTTTTACTCCTGCCAAGAAAAGATGAGCTACAACATCCACTTGTACAGCGCTTACTGAAGGTCATAGTTCAAGGATCGTCGTTCATTTTTCTTCCTTCGGGTCTTTGTTTTCCTGATATTTTCTATGAAAGGAAAGGCCAGAGAGTGCAATAACAACATTCCCATGAACACATTCTTTCAACAAGTATCGACCGGCACACCAAAAAACACAAGTCAGACCCAGACGCTGGCGTTTGTGAAAAGTCACAAAGAAAAGCAGTGTTGAACCGAGTCGATCATTTTGATGGGATAATGTCTAAAGATTACATCCACGAGATGTTCAGTAAGCAATCATGTAATTATGAAAAATTAAACTCTTCCACAGTGGTTAATTTAGACCCTGTACTCATGCCAGGAAAACGAACCGGCCCACAGGGATGTGTGAAGTAATTACAGCTCTGAGAGTTTCCTGCAAGGGTTGAGTGAGATAGAGTTTCATCTATGTCTTGTTATCTGTGTCTACATTTCTCTCCATGTGATAACAAATCATTGATGACTGGATTAAGTATTGTGCATTTGTTTTCTTTGACTTAGTGCATGTGTATGCAAGTTTCCTGCAGCTATCCATCAAAGGCAGCAACACGGGGCTGTCCATGGAAATGTTCCCTCACTCAAACAGGAGAAGTGTGGATTTTGGCACCAACCGGCAGCTAGGAGGGTGGGTGTGGTCAAAGGTCAGAGGTCGCAAGCTGAGAGCTGGGCTAGGGCTGACACCAAACCTTGCCGTTCGCTCATGGAATTTGTGAGAGAGTGTGAAAGGATGAAAGAAAGTTCATCTTTCATCTTCCTCTCTTCCATTTTTGCTCCATTTTCTGCTGTCAAAAGAGGACTTCATCAAATAGAAGGATGGATGTACTGTGAGTAATGAAAGCAAGGAGGGTGTAATGGGTGCCTCCTGACTTCAGTAGTTTACGTTATTCAACCCTGAAGGACAGTTTCCACAGTAAGCATTAAAATGATGTACAGACAATTAACACTAAATAAATTAAGTAATAATAAAGTTACTTATATATAAAAAAAACCCACAATAACATTCCTGTAAAATATTTATTTTGGGTATGTTTCCTAGCTGCATTTAAATTACCTTTTATAATGTATGTCCAATTGTGGTGGGTTTCATGCAAAGCTGCATGCTCCTCTATAGGCTCATAAAATCATAATCATCTTTTTTTAGTATTTGGATAATAACAAAAATACATTAAAAAGGAAAATGTGTATGCTCGTCTTAGTTCCGAAGATTACATTGTCAATATGCAACACGGTTTCATACCTAAACACCAGAATAGCTTTTCATTGCATGCAGGATACAAACACCGGGCTCCTGTGTTTCACCACCCCTCCCGTCCACCCTAAACAGACTTTTTTCAGTTTTTATACACCACCACCTGACTTCTTCCTTCTGTCATAATTACTACAGCCACTAGATGTCTGCCTAACAACAAATGTAAATATGGGGCGTAATAAGCTGCTTGCACAAATGCCCTATATCCTACAGCTGGATGAGGGGGGTCTGCAACATGGTTTTCAACTGAAAAACAGCACTATACATACTAATAGACACAAAAAGCCTGGTTTTACTGTATGTAAAACATGTCCCCATGAATACAAGCAGTTGCTTAAACATGTAAATTCTTCATTACAGTCCAAATGAATAGTTTCCTACAAGAAGATGGAAGTTAATGAGATAGAAGTCAGTGTCTGAATTAATGGCATCAATGGGCTGTGAAGTGCTAATGAAATCTATAAAAAAACACAATTCATCAAGTCCGAAAGGGGCCCTAAATGAACCTGATGCCGTCAGATGGTTGTTTCACTGAGAAGCCGTCATTAGAAACTGTTTGGAAAAGGGCAGGTGCTTTGAAAAAATACCTGTCAGGTGATTGGGCGAACCATCTGTCTATTAAACTCGTGCAGAAGTCAGGAGAAGTGCAGAAAAGCCTTCAGTGCTCTTCTTTCAATGAACAAATATTCTCCAGTTCTGATATAACCGACGCTATTGCGGTATCGTGGTATCGCAGCATCTACACAGAGCCGCCATTGTTGTTTTGAATGAACAGTCGCGCAGCTCACACACCTAACGCTGTACCTGCCGGTACTGTTAGCTCCTCACAGGACGCAGAGCCGCTATTTTGAACAAACACCTAAACCACGCTCGTAGCTACGAGTAGCTATTGGTCAGGTCAGATCTTGACCAGACCCAAACGATTGTACTGGAGCCTGGCAAGATGGATTTATGTGATCGCGTGTTTGATGGGAATCCAGCTGCCATGCAAGGTAAGCCCTAAATTGCAAATGTAACCAAACTTGTTTACAAGTTTCCCCATTGGCCACATGGTCAGTATGTAGTTCGCATGTAGTTCTCACGTTAAAGTTAAGGTAAGGGGCTCGGGAATTAATATGCAACAAAAAGTCCCCATAAGGACAGCAAGACAACAGTGTGTTTGCATGAGGGAGATACAGAAAATAGAAAGAGAGAAAGCAGAGGTGGAGGGGAGTTACACAGCAATGATCTTGGACATGGACAGATCTGTAAACATCGCACTCTCCTTACCACCCGGCCTGCTGCACACACACACGCACACACACACACACACACACACCCGTGTTAAACAGCTTGGATCTGGACCAGATGCAGCTACTGACTGATCTGTGGGAGGGCTGTTGAGGGATGTAAAGACGTTTGTTACAGACGTCAAGACAGAAAGAGTGTATGTGTGTGTCTTTGTGTCTGTTCCTGCATTTGTCTATATCTGAGCTCTGAGATCTGAGTTTGTTTGTCACACATTTCTCTAATCCCTCTGGTCTGCTTTCACATGTGTTTACTAGAGTTTCCATTCGTGGTGCATTCACTTCCTTATCAAAGTGTTTACTACTGTTGCCAGGAAATGATTGTGGCGCTCATTCTTTCAAACATAGGCAAAACAACCAACGTACACGCGGGTGGAGGTAGGTAATAATTAAAGAAGCTGGACTGTTTGTAAAGGCTGCAAAGAAGTCAACAACAACGCTGCCACTATCCTCTGTAAAAAAAATATCATGTTGAATTTGGTTACATTTAATTTTCTGCTCATACATCTGTGAGGCATTTTAGCTCTGGTTTTAACAATGCCAGAATGCTACTAATGATGTTGTTGATGCTAGGATTGTAATTAAGCTGGAACTCTTACTGAATAAAACAATCACTACATTTACATGCACAAAATATTCGGGTTTTGCCAAAAAAAGACAATATTCCTACTAAGCTGTTTACATGGCTAATGAAAATGAATATTCCACTAATATTCCCATTTGCATGCAGCCATGCAAAATAGGATTCTTTCAAAGTTTGCTCATATCCACTTTTCATAATGTTTCATGTGAAGGCGGCTCACGGCTCCGGCCGTGACAGCACCCTCGCCTGCACCTTTGTGGGACCATGTGCTCGGGACCCTGCTCCCGACTGTCCACAGCAGGGCTGTACCCAGCTCAGAAATGTGTCATCAAGCAACGCTTTATTAAACTGCGCTAACGACAGACGTGCAACAACATTATATGCTGACACAAGGTATCAAAGATAAGCCAAAGACTATAGCGTAGTAAGTTGCTGTGGGCTGTAAATTCAGCACTTCTAATCAGAAGGCACCTGCAGGTCTGCAGCTCGCAGCTGACTGAACTGAAAATGAAACTTAAAAGCAGAGCTGCGTTAAAGAGAATACATCTCACTCTGCAGCTAATTCTGAGGACCGAAATGTGCCCAGATGTACTCTGCAACCAGACTGACCGAAAAACAACAACGGGTCTACGACTGATGCTTCGAATCTTCGACTTTCAGGGGGCAGCCCTATAGTCCACAGTGCGTCAGGGGTCTGCGGCAATGATCGACAAGAAATGTGACCTTTTCTTTAGTGCATGCATCTCTACCCCAGCCTTGTAAACTGTTGGTTTGTGTACAACAACCATAGCAACGCACAGAGCTGACAGTATACACTACTGGCTGTAAACTGCAGTAAAAAACCCAACTGAGACGCATATTTTGAATGGGCTGTTACATGTCCAAAGAATCTAAAACCAGAATAAGAGTAAAGAAAGCGGTCCTTCAACTATAGTTAATCACCAAATCCGAGTTTTCACATGATGAAAATGAGGAATGGTATACCATTCAGGTTTTTATAAAGACAAACGTATCGTCCATATCCCATTCCATCACCCCAACCTCGAAACCTTGATGGGAGTGGTTAGGGAACCCCTCCTTTATCTTCACCTCCTCCTCCATCTCCCTGCCTCTCCTTCTGTAGGCTACTCCTCTGTGAAAGTGTATCAAAGCCAGCCTAGATCCTCACAGGGAAAAAAAAAAAAGACACGAGTGAGTATAAAAAAAGAACCAGCAGTCAATTCTTATGACCATACAAGGCAGCCTCACATTCCTGCCTCGGACATTTACAGGCTCTTAAACTCTGTTCCTGGTGCTTGCCAAAACTCTGGGGAGGGATTCTTATCTAGCTACAGTACAGGAGACATTTATTTATCTTTTTTTTTACTAGGCCTATACAGAGGGAGTTACGGGTGCATGATGAGTGGTGGAAGGAGGGCTGAGTGTATGTAAAAGGCTAATGGGAACAAATAAGGGTGGAGAGAAAATGAGGTTAAATAGGGAGTGTAAGTCTGGAATGAGAAGTTTCCTCTTAAAGGCCTACTGACTCTGATGGATTCAGTGGAAACATGTTGCATGTGTAGATGATGATATGTATCTATAGAAACAGTAATATTGTGGGAATTTGGGTTTGGAAAAGGAGGATTGTCTCAAAGGTCTGCAGACTGCCCAAAACACATCTACAGGCAACGCACATGGGGGATTTTGGCAGAAAGAGTGGTTTAGACTGGATTTGAACACATAAAAAGTGTTGAAATTGGAATTACAGTTAGGTTTTAATGCTATGTTTGAGTATTTATTGGGTTTTTCTCATATCCCATGAATCCCAAATCCCACAAAACTTGATATCGATATTGATATTGATATTGTTTAGATTTATCGAAATTCTACTTGCACCTCCCCGATCAAAGCATCTTCATTTCCAAAATTTGAATTTACAAGAACCACATTGTTCTGGGCTCACACAGTTTTTAGCTGTGTTTTTTAATGATGTCAAAAAGGTCATGAATTCATATATGCAGGTCAGTAGGTTAATCCATGTTAGTTTAGAGAGACATTGGTATGTCAGCCTAAACTCCCACCCACACACACACACACACCCCCACACACACCCCCCCACACACACACACACACACACACACACACACAAAGAATGCTGTAACCTGTGAGGTCTTTTTTTTCCGGGGAATATTATTAAGCGGTTAGAAAAGGATGTTATGCTATGTCTTACATGGTACTGTTTTCCACAGAAGGCTCTCACACACAGATCTGGTAAATGTCATATCCTTCACTGTTTCAAAAAGCCTGACACGGGCAGGTCTGTTTGTCTTTAACAGCAGTGAGGAACGTGAGGTCAAGGCTGCTTCAGGCAGTGTGTTGACTCCTGGTTGATGTTTAATCCTGTTTAATTACTGCAAAGGGTGGAGTTCAGTGTCCATACCTGCCAACACAACTCTTACCAGTGCAGGAACAAACTCACCAAACTGATCAACACAGACTGAAATGGACTGAAACCCTGTTGATTCAAATTACAGTTTGACTGACTTTCAAAGCAGTATGTTTGGATTGAAACAATAACATATTAGGAAAAAAAAAAAAGATTTCTTAAGCCACTTTGAATGAAACACACAGGGATATGAGGGAGACATAGCTCTTACAACAAGAGCGTGATATCAAATGATGTGTTTTTATTGGAACTAAGTTCTACTGAAGAAATAGTCCCAATATAAATCAGATATCTCAAAACCAAAGATCTCTGCATGGTTCATGCATGACCTGACTTTTATGTGATGTGGGTGAACTGAACTTTTAAAAGATGCGTCAAATAACTTCCAACCCAATCACCAGAATAAATGTTGGCATTGTACATTTTTGCAAACCACAGATATGTTACATTTGTTTGGTAAAACAATAATGGTACATTCACTAACATTAGTTAATGCATTAATAAGCAATAAACAATTAAGTAATGTGTTTAGTAATCATTTACTAATTATATTAATTTTAAGTAGTATTAATTCATACATTATTTAATAGTTAATAAAGATGCTATTAACATTAGTTAATACAGTAATACACATTAACTAACATTTAATTAATACATTAATAATCATTAAGTAAGTAACTGTTAACAAGTGTATCTTGTTAACATTTATTAAGGGTTTATATTGTAATTAAGGTTAACTAATATTAGTAAATGGTTAGTAAAGATGTTAATTAACATGTAAGGTCACAAATTGCATTAATACATGCTTAATTATGGTTAAGTAATGCTTATTCAGCACTCTGATTCATTTATGAAGTGTTACCTAAGGGGCACATGTTTTACACTTTAATATAATTGTCACGAAGAGCATTTATAAATGGTTAATTATGGTTTCGTAACACTTACTCAGCACTTACTCAGGAGCAATAGGCAAAATCATTTCACCACTATATGTCGCAGTTGTGCACTGCATGTAAACCAAAACAAAGCAGCTCAGCAGCCACTCCTCCCTTTCCCCCTCGCCCTCC
>JAOVVB010026105.1:0-15844 GCA_028570985.1 Heterobranchus longifilis | reverse complement strand
TGTACATTTACTTAAATGATTTTAGCAAATGGCTGCAATATAACAAAGAGTGAAAAAATTTAAGGGAGTCTGAATACTTTCCATACCCACTGTAATTGACATGCATTAGCCTGAAAAGGCCAAATCATTTCTAAGGCTTTGGAACTCCAGCAAATCATGGTGAGAGCCCCTATCCACAAATAGAAAAAGCTTGGAACAGTGGTGAACCTTCTCAGGAGTACAATATTACTCCAAGAGCACAACAATGACTCATCCAGTAGCTTTTTTTCTAATAAGGTAAAAGCCTGCTTAATGCTATGTAGATAAACATAATGTATTTAAAATCTAAATCAAGATCAACGCTTATATTCCTGCGTGGTTTCTGTTTTTTTGTCAGTCCAAGCTCAGGATGATGTCGTAGAACATGCCATGGTGATCACTCCTCCCAGCCAGAGGAAGAAGAAGAAAAAGAAAAAGAAAAAAGAGTGTGAGGTGCAGTATGGTGAGCTGGTGTTTAACACTCCAGACAAAAAAGAGAAGGAGATGCCCAAAGTGCAAGAAGAGAGTGTGTACTCACAGGTCCAGCATGGTTAGTGAGGGACACCATCTCAGGCTGTCTCAACACATATCAGTAACATTGTTTTGCTTCTGTTGAGTCAGTAAAGACTGAATCAGTGAGTGTAAGTGAAGGCTGAGTATCTAAATATCTCTGTTTTAATTTTTATTTAATGCATTGCTTTGTTGCTATATTATAATGTAGACAAAGTAGCTGTTGGTGACAATGTACATGTACACACTCATCTCTGGCTCAAAACAAAACTTCCTTAAATGTAAAATGATGCAATTACTGAATGTTTTTAGTAGCAGTACAGTGGTTACTAATACTGTTTTGAGCTCAGGTTTCTGTCTGTGTGGAGCTGTATCCCTGCATCCATATGGGTTTTTTCTGGGTATTCAGGTTACCTTTGACCTCCCTGCAGGATGCACTGCAATATACTGGGACAAACCTCAACCCTGACCTTTGATTTTTAATATAATGCTTTAGTCCAGTGGTTCCCAACTCTGGTCTTGGAGTACTCCTATTTAACAGGTATTTAACCTGCTCTACCCTATCCACTTCTATTTTTAAAAAGCTGTTAATTACAGTAGCTGATTAGATACATCAGATGATCAGAATCAGAATGATGCACTGCCACTTTTTTCTCTCCAAGTGGAGAGAAATAATCGAAGACAAATTAACACACATTTACAGCTGCAAAGGCATCAATCACATGTGAACAAAGGGATAATAATTGCAACAGTTATAATAGTACTGAACAGATCAACAATCTAATAAAATAATTTAAATGCATGAAAGTTACAAACAGGAGCATTAAAAGAGTAAGTGAGGGCAGTGACAGTCACAATGACATTTACGTGTGACATTAATATATTTAATCATATAGCACTTTTGTATTCATAAGAACACTGAAAGGCCAACAAACTTGATTAAGAGAGAGATTCACAATCATACATGCAGCACTTATGTATAGGGCTCGGAGTTCTATGCTACGCCCCCTGGTGCCCTACATGGATCTGCTGAAGAGCATGTAGGTGATTTGGCTGGTGGGTAAGATCAGTCATATTTGGTTTATTTCTTTAGATTAATGATTCAAATGTCAGTTGTATCAGCTGGAATAAATACCTCACATGCATCGGATTTTTCACTTTAACACTTCAACACTAAAATATACAGAACCTGAGCCATGCAGGATAAAATGTATCAAAATGGATGAGCGTTGTGTGTACACGTGCAAAACTGGTGCCTTTATTTACAGAATCCCACTCTTTTCTGAAAAGTTGGCAGTTCTGCTAATAGTTAAGTTCAAGTTGAAACCAAGTATTGAATGCTTCATAAACAGTTAGTTAATTACTTAGCTCAGCTATTATTATTATTTTTTAAAACATTATACTTACTCATTGATTCTGCTGTTACAACACTACTTAATACATATAATATATATTTGAAAGGAGTAAATAGGCAGTTGTGGCTCAGGCAGTTGAGGCTCTGGGTTGTGATTGGAGAGTCGGGGTTTCAAGCCCAACCACTACCAAGTTTCTACTGTTTGGCCATTATTTTGCAGTTTCCCGTCACACAGAAGAGAAAGGAGGAAGTTTAGGTGTCAGTCTATCAAACCAGCATAATAACAACCATTGCTATAGAAACAATGGAACCTGTCACCAAAACAAACAAAAAATGCCTATAATTGTGCTTTATATATTTTCAAGTTTTTTTTCTGGCCTACACTTATTACGTTGGGAATCTATATATTTATTATTATTATTATTATTATTATTTTATTATAATAATTATTATTATGTTTAGAAACGTAATGTTTCACTGATTAAGAGGAAGCTTATTTACTGTAGTTTTAAGTGTTGAACTTGAGACACAGTTGTGGCTTCCTGTCCAGCTCTCTCTCTCTCTCTCTCTCTCGCTCTCACACACACACACACACACACACCCACCCTACGGTTTGAGTTGCTCCATATTTCAAAACTATCCAGTTTTTTTTTTTTTTTTACTTTTTTCAAGGGAAAAAACATTTTTACTGTGATCACTGTGCTCTGTACATGAGACGTGAAAATACATCTGTGATTGTTTTCTATATTTTATTGCTAGCATGTAATACATTTATACTGTAGGGTAAATGATCAGAATGCTAAATATTGTTCTTTTACAAGTAAATTTTCAGCTTATGATGACTAAAATGTTCAGTTTGTGAAATATGATGTCTGAGGTTTAAACTTCTGCTAAATACATGGGCAGATTTTTTTTCCCTTTCTGTTGCAGTGATCAAAGTCAAACACTTTCCCCCTCAAAAAAAATATCTGCAGATAGATGGATAGTGTTTTACATTGCTTTGTTTGTATTAGTGTTTTCTATAGTTATGTATTGTAATAATTAATTGAACATGTTACTGTAACTCTCAGTTTTTATATTTGCTCTTGAATAAAGCAGTGTTGTTTTACAATATGCAGTATGGAGAAGAATTTTATTGTGATTTTCATCTTTTTGAAAAAAAAACAAAAACACGCTCAACTGAATGTGCACACATGCCAGTGCAGATTATTCATCTGTCTTCATAAGTCTCCCAACTTGTACGGTTAGTGGAAAGTGATTGCTGGGATTGGTTTCAAAAGACAAGCATCAAGGCAAGACACAACAAGCTAATTAAAAACAAACAAACAAACAAAAACTAGCAAACACTTGTCTTACCAAAATAGCCATTACGTTATAACTCCCATAAATTGTGAGGTGGATTTTAAACTTGTTTGTTCTTCGGATTCAGATCTAGGATTATGGTTAGGGTTAGTGTAAGAGCGAATCATCATACTGAAAGATGTCACAGCTATTACGGAATATCATTTCCATGAATGGAGGGTACTTGGTCTGCAGCAATGTTTTGGTAGGTGGTACGGGTGGAGGTAACATCCACATGAATGGCAGGACCGAAGGTTTCCCAGTGAAACATTGCCCAGAACATCAAACTGCCTCTGTCATCTTGTCTACCTTCCATAGTGCCATTTCTTCCTTAGGTAAGTGACATGCATACATGGGCTGTCCACATGGTGCAAAAGAAATTCATGATTCATCAGATCAGACAAGCTTCTTCCATTGCTCCATGGTCCAGTTCTGATCTTCACATGTCCATTGTAGGTGTTTTCAGAAGTGGACATGGGTCAGCATCAGAATTTTAATTAATGTTTGTAGTATGCACACTTGAGGACAGTTGCAGGAAGAAAGCTGAACAGACCAAAATGTCCTGACTGCTGTGAGAAATGTATATGTAAAAGACCATGTAAGTGGGTGTGAGAAAAATATTTCTTTAAAAGACATTTAAACCACAGTGTTTGCTGACCTGACAAGTTCTCACTTACAGGTCAAGAGAACTATGCTGTGCACATTAAAATGCCTAAAGTTAATCAAGAAACAGTCAGAATAAAGCTGTTTATTTTATAACTACAAAAAAATTCCCAATGCTGCATTATATCCAGAGCAAAATCCCAATATTTTTTTTTCTTTCTGAAATATTAGCCATTGTTTGGTTACATGTACTTGTGATGCCAGAGACGTATCCATGTGTGCATACTGTACATGCTGTTACAGAGGACTGACTGTCCACATTAGCGTCAGATTAAAGTCACTTGTAATTATGAATGTGACCCTCATTTCTCCATTTTTTCCTGTCCTCAAATGTCTGCATGTGTTGTATGTAGTGCTGACAGCACAGTTTGATTTGTCAGTTGGAAGGAAAGACAGTGACACAGAAGGTTTTTCTCAGACAGAGAAAAAGGAAGTGATGAGGCTCACTGCTTGCCCTGGTGATCTGGACAGATATAGCAATGACAGCGCCAAAAAGAGCATTACAAGGAAAGGTTTTATTTGATATACGGTATAAGTAATATATTTTTTTATTGGAGGTAATGTAGGACATATTATAGGTAGAGGAAAGGGGGCAGGTTGGCCCAAACATTTGGAGTCCTGCATTAAGGCTGTGGATCAAATTTATTATGCATGAGTCTCAAACAAGACTTTCATGAATAACCTACAATACCAGTTACAAAATGATCTTGCTGTGTAATATGCTCAGGAGATATTCTAGGAGAAAATCTTTGTGCCAACCTACCCCACTATGGGGCAGTTGGCACAAGTGACAAAATGTAGTTAAAACAATAATGTAAAACTGGAACTGCATTTATTTTACACTTCTACTATGCAAAATAGACAACACTGTCAGAAGTCCAACCAGTCTGCAACTGCAACTGTTGTGTCATTATTATTATCTGATATGCTGCAGCAAAAGCCTCCTTTGGGTATGAAGTTCAGTCACTTTTACAGACGTAATTCGAACTATCTGAAAAAGGGTGTTAATATCATCTGTTATGTGTATAATTGTGTTAAATGTTAATAATACGTATACTGGGCATGTTCTATATTTAAGCTAAATATGTGATAATATGTCATGAAACACTGCATTTCTATGATCTGGGGCAGGTTGACACAGTGTGACAATCAGACCCATCACTGTGCCAACCTGCCACAGCCTGCCTTTGGCCCATATTTTCCAAATTGCATTAAAGCAACACAAGGCATGTGCTTTCCCACTTAGCGCCCTTAAACTTAATATATTTCCTCTTCCCGTAACCTATAAAAATTAACTAGATGAAGCTGTAAATTGTAAGCACTAACTGTTTTTCCTTGCTGCACTGAAGCAACTTTAGAATAACGCATTTGGCCCACTGCAGCAGAAATTATGCAGACATGCAAAAAAGCTGTTTTCCTGGAATCAACAATTCACATGCATAAAAAGTGATTACCTCACACAGAACTCTTCTTCCTATATTCTCACCACAAGGGGTCTGCCAACCTGCCCCTGTGCCAACCTGCCCCCCTTTCCCCTACTACTGTAGATGTACCTTTAGATTGTAGATCACTATTCAATTCAATTCAATTTTATTTGTATACC
This sequence comes from Heterobranchus longifilis, assembly GCA_028570985.1. Taxonomy (NCBI): domain Eukaryota; kingdom Metazoa; phylum Chordata; class Actinopteri; order Siluriformes; family Clariidae; genus Heterobranchus; species Heterobranchus longifilis. Next base: position 10,355 of record JAOVVB010026105.1, on the reverse strand, counting down.
GCTTTTAACAATTGACATTGTTGCAAAACAGCTTTACACAATCAAAAGAATTATTTAAGTTTGTATGAAATGTGAATGTGTATGAATCAAAATGATAAGACTGTCCATGATGAGCAAGCTGAGAACGATTGCGACAGTGGCAAGGAAAAACTCCCTGAGATGGCAGTTGGAAGAAACCTTAAGAGGAACCAGACTTAACAGAGAACCCATCCTCATGTGGGTAAAACAGAGTGCAGGGATTGATCTGCAGTCATACTGTGTGGGACTGGAAGTCCAGTATAACAGGAGATGTGTTTAAGTTATAGAGTCCAGTTATTGGAGGCTCAGGTAGAACGCAGGAAATTCCAGTCCTGAACTATCGAGTGACTGCAGTCACGAGTCCTTAGAGAACAGCTGTCTGCATCAGCCGAGGCCAGGACCATCTTTGTGGAAAGTGGAACCGTCCCCATATACCACATGCGTCCCAAGCTGACCACACGGGGCATTCACTACTACTATTGATGCTGATAACTACTGCAACTACTACTACTATTATTACACAATTTTGCTGATTTTAAGATGACTGAACATGATAGGCCTCATGCTCAACTCGGAGGTCAGTTTAATTTTGCTTTAAAACATAGCTCTGATTATACTAACTAGAAACACAAACATTTTTTAACCCCTCAAATTTTATGATCTGTCAGCATGTCATGTCTAAAGATCTTTTTGTCTTTCAACTACAAATTTTTCCTATAAGTTTAACTGTAGCTTCTGAATCATTCGTGCTGTGTTATAGTCTATATTCTGTGTTATAGTCTATTGGTAAAAAAAAATACGGGGACTGGGATTAAGTTAATTTTGCTAATTCGTAATATTGTACTTTTACTACCATTATAAAATGTTGTTTAATAAAAAATGTTTTATAAACCACATTTAAACCATTGTGTTGCTGACCACACAGATGACAAGCTCTCACTTACAAGTCAAGAGATGTTATGCATAGTCATATATGGTATACATAGACATCTCAGTTTGATTTGTCAGTAGGAAGTATAGATAGATGGATTCTATGCATAGATGGATTCTCACCTGGAGGATCTTTACAGATATCTCAATGATAGTGCCTAAAAGAGCATCATGAGTTTTAAAAAGATAACATTTTCTGATCGGGAATTACCTCAAGCTACAAATATTTATACCATTTTCTAAGTCATATGCTGTGGTATAGTCTGTTGCTTTTACTGGGTTACCTTTTTCCCTCAGAACTGCAGAAATTCTTTGTGGCATATATTCAACAAACAGTATTTTAAAGTATGACACGCAATTAGGGCATTGGTGGCTCTGTGGTAGGTTTCTCGCCAAATCCCAGCCACTAGATGCAGTGCCGGTCCCAGGCCCGGATAAAATGGGAAGGTTACAAGAGAAGGCCATCTAGCGTAAAAACCTGTGCCAAACTTGTGTGTGGATCGGATGGTCCGTTGTGGCGACCAACAACAAAGTATTAAACGCAACCTAAGTTCTGCAGAAATCTTAAATGTTTGTATTTTTTACCGGAATGAAAGTATAAATTAATAATGGATAAATAATTGTACAATTAATTGGCTGTGTTCAGGTGCTTTACAAGGTCATGAAACCTTGTACAGTAGGTATTACAAGCAATAGAATGTTTTATGCCGATTTATTTAACATATTTGACACAAGTTATATTAATTGTTTGACTGGTTAGTTTACACATGGCTGGAAATAAGAAGTGAACACTGCATAAGTTTTTAGACAAAAATATATTAATAAAATAAAAATACATTTCGGCATTAAAGAGTTTCATGGATAAAGAAGAGGCCATGTTACAATGATGCAAGTAGGTGGTCTGCTCTGCTTGTACTGTAGTTTCATTTCAAGAGAGCTGTGGCTTTTCAGATGCTAAAAATAAATCATTGTTTAGCCTAAAAAAACAGCTTTTAAGAGTCAGTGCTGTAGTGATGTGAAATATGTCTAGAAATAATAATAAAAAATTAACCCAAAGAAATAGGTTTTAAACCTCAAGTTGGATAAACTAAAGAAAAAAAACAAACAAACAAAAATGAATTACCATGAAAACATATTAAGTGTACTTAGACTTAAAGTCATGATATTGGACACTAAGGATATTGTTGTCTAAAATGATCCATCATTGGTGACTGTGATGACCAACATGTCCTGGCTGTGAGAGGTTTATATATCATGAAAGTGTGTGTCAAAAAATATTTCCTTAAAGAACATTCAAACCACAGTGTTGCTAAATGCAGAAGTGACAAATTCTCACTTACCAGCTTGACGTCTGATTTTATCTGAGCACTTGGGGGTGAAGGACCTTGTTCAAGGAAACAGATAGCTGTTTATTGTCTAGCTCCAGAAAATTCTTATTGTTGCATTCTGTCCCTATTTTTCTTTCTGTCCAGTAAATTCTATATGAATCACCCATAACCTTAAAACCATATAGATTTTGAGATTGAGAGGTGTTTCGGGCGCATGAGGGCCTCTGGGGTGTGCTGCGGTGTCTGGCACAAGGATGTTGCCAGCGGATGCTTTGGGTGCAATGGTGGGGGCCTTCGTAGATCAGGCTCATTTGGTCGACTTGAACTCTTTGCCTACTGAGTTCTTCTTGTTGTGGACTGTGATGCACTAAGTGTTCTGGTGCCTTTCTATTATGGCCAGCAAAAACTTTTTTCCTCATTTGTGCTGTATTGGCTTTTTACTGGATAAGTTGTGCTTTGGTCCCTGCTTGCATGGATAAGCCTTGAGTGCCCATGATTCTGTCACCAGTTTTCTGCTGTATAGTTGACAATTAATGTTATTCAGTTCATCTGGCAGTAGTTGATTAGTACATACAGGAACAATGCAATAGTAACCATAGAATTTCCCCTATTTCTCAGTAGAGCTATTGATAGAGCTGTAAAAAGGGCTTCATCTTGCGCTTGTAGTTTCTTATCACTCATGACCAGAATCTATAGCAAGTACAGATAGAAATCTGTTTTCGGGACAAAATGAGAATTCAGGTCATCTTTGAAATCATGTGGATTTTCACACAAACTGCTTTGGGTAGGTTTTTCTCCTCTTGGAATGCATGATTCTTTAATTTATTATGTTATACGCTTTCTGCAATATCTTTTTTAAAATATACATTTTAATAAATGATTTAATTAAAACATTATTGTAGGGCTGACCTACTGGTTATCCATGTGCAGACTTCACTTTACCATTATCACTGTTAACATGTAGCTTTAAAAGTTGTTTTCTAGGTAATGTGGGGATGGGTGTATTGAGAGAAATATCATATAACAATACTTGAAGATATATATATATATACATTTATTTAGCAAATAGTGTTTTATTATACTTTAAATGTCATTTTGCATACTACATAAATGATTCAAAATATAGTTTTTCAAATATTATTGGGGAAAATGCTTAGAGAAAGACATAACCAGTTTGTTGAAATATAATTTATTAATCATGTAATGAAGGAAGCACTGATTTATGGTTGAGACACTCTGAAAGTGAAAATGATGCTCTTGAAGCATTGTATCAGTATAAGAATCAATTCTACATTCAGGCAGTCATTTAGTCAATTGGCTTTGCCCTCTTATCCAATGGAATAATGGTACTGTATTTTTAATTGTGAAAAGAATAATGATGGTGGTGGTGGTTTCTTGTGCATTTACAGTATAGCCTCATACAATTTCCCAAGTTATGCCACGGAGGAATGTAAACAGACAGTAAAAACAGTGGTAAAATCTATTGATAAATTAAAGGGTCTACATTTCATTATTGGGTACTCTGCATTATTGAAATGGCATTTCCTAACAGTCTACACATCTGAGCACCATCGATTATTAATGTAAATGAAGGTTCCCCCAGCTTTGAGTTTGCTGGATGCAATGAGTGGAGGTTATGTGTAGTGACAGCTGATTCCAGGAAATTGTCCGATAGCCAGGTTCCAACATCTTGCTGAGACGTTATCCTAGTTCTGAGTTCATCCATCTTTATTTTAATACAAATTATTTTTGAAAGATCAGACATTGGCAAGCAGAAGGTTTTAGGGTCTGTTAGCCCTGCCCTTTAGCCTAGCATGTAGCCCACCTCTCTTCAATTGCTCCTTTCTTCAAGTCCACTGCTGGCAAAAAGTTCTAGTAGATGGAAAAATTCAAATCCAAAAACTTGAGGGTAAAAACACAAAATTGTTTATCAATCTCTAGTATGGTTTCTCTGTCATACATGACCAATGTGGATAAGGATTGCATGTCTAGAAACAGCTAGGAAAACAAACACAAAATCATGGTTGCAAAAGGAGTACACAGAGACGTCAACTACAGTGAGCACTGTATGATGAACTACAGTGATCACTAGATGATGAAGCTCTGGTTATCAGGAAGCATAACATGGCAATCAGGAAGCAATAATATCAAGTTAAAACAAATTAACTTTGTCCCTTACTTGCAGTTGGTATGGGGAACCTCTTCTACCTAAACACCTCTGGGCTGTGTGCTGAAAGTCTTACACCCCATGGAGAGCAGGGAGCCTGGTCAGCAGGCTCACTTCCTTCCATCTATCAGTCTCTTTCTGGAGTGCTATGCAGGATTCTGTGTATTCCATCATATGATTGTTGGTCATATGAAGTGATGTTATGCCTGATACCAAGAGTTTGGAGAATGTGACCTAATTTCCAGTGATGTCCCATGGCACAGTTTGTATCAAGAAGAGAGAAGGGTGATGATGATGATGTATAAAGCTTCACTCATGAATCAGGAAGTGTGTTGAGCCTTCCTTAATCTTAGATGAGAAACGTGCAGCTCTATTGGGTTTGTCGTGTAGGATCTTTTTATGTCTGAATATTTATGTCTAAAAATGTCTAAATAGCCTATCTCACATCAATAAATGGATGATTAGTCTTTAATAAATGTCTCAGAGAGCAGGGAGAGTATATTTTTTTTTAGGTTTTACACCATCCATTTTTGGATCACATGTACTATCACACAATTTGAAATATGTCCTGTTTTACCTAAGACATGAAAACATACCAGGCATAATGAGTCTGATATATTTTTATTGAACGTTAAAGGGGAAAAAATCTAGAACTGTTGAAATAGTTTATATAACTTTGTAACCATTACAACATGAAATACTGTCCTTTGGTATACAAAATAACTTTTTTTGGTTGTTCTGGAATGAATTTGTTCCATCTTTGAACACAGTGTCATAGTGGGATTTGTCAAGTTTTTTGGCAAAGAATGCTTAACCCTCATGCTGTGTTCCGGTCAAACCTGACCGATTTACAAGTTTCCTCTTTAAAAAAAAGTCCAGTAAATTTTATTAATTTCTCTTGAGGTTCAATGACTTTGTTCACACATGGCATTTGAAAACATACAATAAAGTAGAAATATTTTTATAAAATATAAAAATGGTATGTCGGGTGGGTGTTTGCAATATATCATACCGGTCAATTTTGACCGGGAACACAAAAGTTGTTATTTTGTTGCACAGTTTTAAAAAATGTATCTTCTTAAGTTTTGTGATAAAATGTGATAAATAGTACAATAGGTTTTACAATAAGTATTTGTTATAGTCAAAATAATGAGTGGCATGAGCTCAGGTAAATAAGGCCTGCAGGACAAACACGCCAAATACAAGTTCAAAGCATGTTTACAAGAGCTAAAGTTGATAAAAAAATCTAATACAACATTAGGTAATGATATATGTATTATTGTGGATTGATAATTAAATAAAATCATCCTGTTAAAAGTGACCAGGAACATAATGAGTGTGACCCACAAACTAACACAACATAAGGCTTAGAAACTGTTAAGATGATCCTTATGTTCACTACTACATCCCAAAACATGTTTTTTTTCCCATGCCAATATGATAAAAATAGCCCTATTAGGCAGAAATACAACCAATCTGGCAACTTTCCTCGCAGCTTTTAAAGCATTTCCCATACTCTGTTATTTAACTGATATTCACATGTATATTTTGTAAGTTAATATGAGAGTTTGAGAATGAGAATTTGTTTGTATAACAATAAATTGGCTAAATAGGAGGCACAGTGGCTGAATAGGAGGCACAGTGGTCTAGTGTTTGGCAGTAATGGCATGCACCTCCAGATACAGGGGTTTAGATCCGGTCTTGGCTCTGTGTGTTGAGTTTGCATGTTCTCCCTGCGCTTGATGGACTTTCTCTTTGTCTTTCTCTCACAGTCCAAAACGCATGTAGACCCAGATAACACACTGCTGAAGGTCCAATGCTGGGCAATGTACAACAGCAGTGTATACATTGGGAAGTGCATACAATGTTGGCATCAGTGGTTGGCCCAATGTCCTTTTGTCTATTGGCCCAACGTTGGCTCATTGCCAAGGCCAAACATAGGTTGGCCCAACATTAGCCAAATGTTGGTTCAGTAGATAATGGCAAGGTGGGCAAATATCGGCACAACGTTGGTTCAGTAGATAATCACAAGCTCGGCGCAATGTTTGTTCAGTGAATAATCAAAAGGTTGGCCCAACGTTGGTTATGTAGATAATGGCAAACTTAGACTCTTTTCATCATTGCCAATAATAAGAAAACAAATGTAACATTTCTGGCACTTATATGGCAACAATCACTATGGTTCTACCCTCACTATGGCTCTGTATGCTACCTCTACTGTATTCACTGGCAACAGGTCGATTAGCCTAGCATTATAGTGCTAAACATCTTTCTCACCACACTACAGCAAAACTATTAACTGCATTCATGGTTTCATGTTTCCACCACGGATTCTCAACACTCTTATGTCCTACTCAAGGGTATTTACTTCTCATTTGGAGGAATATTAACGCACCTGTACTTAGGAGCAAAGAGGCACAAAACTTTAGCTTAGCGTTGGCTTTAGGACATAATCAACAACACCTAGTCTCAGTGGGGTTTTAGGTTCCTCCAGCGATAAGCGCCATCTAGTGACCTGTTAGACAGTGTTCACAGTTAAGCGCAAAGCACAATGAATTAAACATTTATCATTTAGAATACATAAGAAAAAAATTCTGTGTGACATTCAAGAGTGTCTTACTAATGAATAACTACACATTATCAACATTGTACAATCTATTTAGATATAATTTATGATAATAGGACATATATTTCCAGTATTATTGTTAAAAGTCTTTTGGCAGCATACAACGTGTTTGTGTTCAGCACATACTAGCATGCATGAGTGACAATAGACAATTTGTTGTTTCTCTGTCTCATTCTCTATACAAATTATTTAGTCATCATTGATCAATAAATATTCATAGTTCTATAGGCGCTATTTAGGAAACAGAATTATACTCACAAATAACTAGCAAAAAAAAGCAATGTTTGTCTTTGTACACTTTTTTCAAACATGGAATGTGGTGATATTTCCTGACATGCGCACACACACTCACAGCATTGGTCAGCCAACAGAGCAAATTTAGAGAAGTGTCGTAGCTTATCACGGAGAATAAAAGCAGCAAAGGCAACATCGTTGGACCAACATTTGGCCAACAGCAGTATCCACTGAGTTGGATATACAGTTCTTTTAATGTTATTTATGTACTTGATTGGTAACCAACCCTCATATGAGCTTCTTATGTAAAGGCATCATTGAGAGAGCCTGCAGCACAAAGCACAGTCGCCTTGCACCTCCAGGGTTCAGGTTCGATTCCAGGCCAGGCTCAATTCCCGTCTCTGTGTGCATGGAGTTTGCATGTTCCCCCCGTGCTTGGTGGGTTTCCTCCGGGTACTATGGTTTCCTCCCACAGTCCAAAGATATGCAGGTTAGACTAATTGGCGTTCCCAAATTGCCCTTAGTGTGTGAATGAGTGTGTGAGTGTGTGTATGTGTGTGTGCCCTGCGATGGATTGGCACCCTGTCCAGTGTGTACCCTTCCTCGTGCCCTAAGCCTCCTGGGATAGGCTGGGACAAAGTGAGCAATTGCAACAGTAACCATAAAACTTCCTCTATTTCTCAGTAAAGCTGTTATTAGTGCTGTAAAAAGGGGCTTCATCTCGTTCTTGTAGTTTCTTGTTACTCGTGACCAGGATCTATAGCAAGTACAAAGAGAGAACTGTTCAAAAAGAGAATACAGGTCATCTTTGAAATCCTGTGGATTTTCACACAAACTGCTTTGGGTAGGTTTTTCTTATCTTGGAATGCATGATAATTTATTTTATTATATTATAGCAAAAATTGCAATTCAATTGCAAAAGCAATTCCTGCAATTGTTTTTAAAAATATATGAATGTCTTTTGCATAAAACCTAATAGATTAATTCAAACTACATGTTTTTGTACAGCTGACCTACTGGTTTTCAATTTATTGTCACTTTACTATCTGTAGTGTTTTGACTATATACTGTAAGTTGCCTTAAATGAAGCCCCTTTAAGAGAGCGACGATGGGGAGGGGCATGTTAAGTAGACCCATCAGGGAAAGGGGAAGTTTTAGTTTAGTTTTACCGCAGCGGCTGGCCGAATTTGTATGTTCCGTTTTATCTAATCAGTAAAGATTTACGAACACCTCAGCCTCCTGTTATTCGAGTATATTACACTGACGACAAGCGGATTTGGACCGATTGTGTGCAGATAAGTGAACGCTGCAACCATGTCGATGCTCGGCCGTATCGAAGAGTTTGATGAATGCTCAAGCAATTCTTTTGAAGAATATATAGAAAGACTGGAATGTTTTTTCCATGCAAATGACATTGAGGACGACGCGAAGAAACGCTCTGTGCTGCTTAGTGTGTGTGGCGCAAAGACATATTCCATGTTACGTTCTGTTATCGCGCCAACGCAGCCCTCTACAGTGACTTATGCAAACATTGTGGCTGCATTAAAACGTCGTTACAGCCCAGCACCGTCAGAGATCGTTCAGCGATTTCACTTTCATAACTGTAAGCAAAAGCCTAATCAAAGCATTTCTAACTACATCTCTGAACTTCGGCGTCTCTCAGTCCACTGCTCTTTTGGGGATCAGTTAGATGCAATGCTGCGTGATAGAATCGTATGCGGGGTTTTGGATGAAGCGCTGCAGCGACGCCTACTGGCAGAACCTACGCTCACATTTAAAGGGGCAGAAGAAAGGGCATTAGCTGCAGAAACAGCATTGTTAAATGCTCGCCTACTTCGGAAGCAACAACATGAATCACTGTCTCAAGATGAAGTGCATTATGCAGCCCATACACACGCATCAGCACACAAAGTAACAACTACAGGTGAAATTCAAAACCGTGACAAACCATGCTACAGGTGTGGCGGTCAGCATTTTCCACAAGCCTGTAGATTTTCCACTGCTGTATGCCATCATTGTAAAAAAGAGGACACATTGCTCGAGTGCGTTTAACCAAGACAAGATATGGTAACAACAAGGAGGCAGCAGGGGTCACAGCCGAACAACCGACAAACACTGTAACTCACGACCAGCAAAATGAGTATTCTGTTTTCAGCACAACTGCCAAATAAAAAAAAGGGGGGGGGGCATAAGCCATATTTGGCCACTGTAATACTGAACAAACAAGCACACACAATGGAAGTGGATTCAGGAGCAGCATGCTCCTTGATTAGTGAGCACGCTTACTGCTCACTATGGCCCTCTCAACCCCCTGAAATGCATGCAGACAGCGGAGTGTTAAAGCAGTGGTCGCAAGCAACTTTGGAAGTAAAAGGGAGAATATTTGTGGAAGTGCTGTTCAAAGGGACAAAAAACACACTGCCTTTGTTTGTTATCAGGATCCAGGGCACTAGTCTGCTGGGACGAGATTGGTTTGATGCCCTTGGGATATCAGTTGAAGGGGTGCACAGAGTGCAGTTTCAGGCCATAGAGGAAATACTGACTGAATATGCGGAGGTATTTCAGGACATTGGGGTTTGCAGAATGCCCCCAATTTCAATTAACATTGATCCCATGGTGACACCACGTTTCTTCAAAGCCCGTCCAGTTTCTTTTGCTTTACGGCCACAACTCGATGAAGAGCTGGATAAATTAGTGGCTCAAGGGATTTTTGAACCAGTGCGGCATGCAAAGTGGGCCACTCCTATAGTAGCTGTAGCGAAAAAGGATGGGGGTCTAAGGGTTTGTGGGGATTATCGCTTTATCGTCAACGCAGTTGTTAAGCCTGATGTGTACCCCATTCCCACAGCATCTGAGTTGTTCTCAAAACTGGAAGGGGGAGTAGTTTTCATAAAACATGATTTGAAACAAGCTTATCAGCAGCTCCCATTTGATGACGAAGCAGCTGACTTACTGACTATTAACATTCACCGTGGACTTTTCCGGACTCGACGTTTACAGTTTGGAGTGTCAACAGCTGTCTCAATATTTCAAAGATTTATGGATACCTTGC
>JAOVVB010026082.1:0-15845 GCA_028570985.1 Heterobranchus longifilis | reverse complement strand
CTATCTATCTATCTATCTATCTATCTATCTATCTATCTATCTATCCATCCATCCATCCATCCATCCATCCATCCATCAATCCATCCAGCTATCTATCTAGGCATTCAAGTAAAACCAGGGCTTAATGATGACAAGTTGTCATCATCAATTTTCAAGTATCATGCATTCCACTCGCTGAATGTTCAGACTGCAGTGGGCTCTGATACACCTTGGCTGGGATCATCACTCACAGACGTACAGCCTTCTTTAAAAAATTTGCACCATTCAAATGGTTTACTGTGGTTAGAGTCTCCTCACCATACTGTGCTTGAAATCTTCTGTAAATGTGACTTTTAAAATTGGGACTTTTTAAAAAGATACTGTACTTATAATCAAACTATTACTTCCAAGCCTCCCTGTTCTTCTCTGCAATAACGATAGTTCTTAATGATATTGCCTGTATGTTTAGAGTCGTTGTCCTACTGCAGAATGCATTTGGGGCCAATCAAAGTCCTTATGATGGTATTGAAAGATGGATTTGTATCTGCCTGTATTTCTCAGCATTGATTCTGAACAAATCTCCAACTCCATTTACCAAAATTCAGCTCCAAACTTGCAAGGAACCTCCACTATGCTTCATTGTTTTATTTTACTGCAGACACTTGTATTATTTTACTGCATTATTGTACTACTCTATAGTTATTAGACAAACAACCTGCCTCATACTACAGATCACCTGCTGCCAGTTTTTCTGTACCCCAGTTCCTATGTTTTTGTGCATACTTGAGTCTCTTAGCCTTGTTTCCATGTTGGAGTTATGGCTTTTGGGCTGCAATTCTTTGATGAAGATCATTTCTGGCCAGACTTCTCCGGGAGGTTAATGGGTGTACCTGGGTTTTTACCAGGTCCTTGCTGATGGCACTGGATGTCTTCCAATGTCAAAGGGCATGATGTGGCTTTCATCTGCTGCATGAAGTTTCCTTGGCTGACCACTGCGCCTATGATCCTCAATATTGGCTGTTTCTGTATTCGTTTTTTTCTATAAACTTTTACACACTACTGTGTGTGTGTGTGTGTGTGTGTGTGTGTGTGGAAACCCAGGAGGAAACCCAGCAAGCAGGGAGAGAACATGCAAACTCCACACACACAGACCTGAGGCAGGAATCAAACCATCTACCCTGGAGTTGCAAGGGCACATTGTTAACCACTATGCCACTATGTAATTTCAATACAGTTTTATTTTACATATAAATATAACCATTAAATACAAATGATTTAAAAAATGAAATTAAATGAGTGCAATGCTGAACACAGAAATATTGACAAGCAATATTGACGAGTTGCATTTAAAAAGTTCTAAATGCACTGTAATACACTGCTATGTGCCTTTATCCTTGGGACAAAAGATGCAAGTCTCCATCACTGAATGTGTTTATTCATTTTGCCTTCTGCTTAGCCTTCCTGATTTCAGATCCAGAGGACAAGAGTTTGAGATTTAAACTTTAGGTTTAGAGGCAGATTTGAGTCTTGTTTGCAGAAGAGCTGCTGGGTTCAGGCACAGCAGGGTGTGATGCGTGAACAGCACAAAGACACAATTGCACAATGTGGCATAAATAAGGCTTTGACGCGAGATGTCAGGTGAAATTGTTGCAGAGCTTGATAAGAAAGAAAGCAGCCCTACTATTGTGTGTGAGTGCTTGTAAGGCATTTGCAATACTGTGCACTCCACTGTTCCCCACTGGAGTCTTCCAGGCACAGCTGGAAGAGATGCATTTAAAGCTTGGTGTGTTTGGAGAAGAAGCTGCTAAGCCTACTGATACTTCCAGATATACAACAAAAAACCGCATTATTTCAATCTCACCAAAACCCATGAACAGGTAACAGCTGTAGGTTAATGCATACGTTTTCATTAATATCATTAATAATTTCATTATAATTTAATATTGTCGAACATTGAGGTTTGATTGCTTTTAATAGCAGCTCAAAGTATGCTGCATTTGCTTTGTGTACAGCAGGAGAGAAATGTATATGTTGCTTTTTGATGTCTGTCTTTCTTGAGAGCCTCTGTGTAGACAATATCTAGATTAATAGAATAGAACTTTTTTGTAGCTGTATTAGTGCAGTGTTTAGGGTTGTTTAAGCTTAGAAAATTCAACCCTAGGAAATTTTTCAGAGAATGAAAACATCAGTAGTTAGATCCTTGTGATAGCCCCTTACCCCTCAAATGCTTACTGTAGCTGCATCCTGTCTTGATCGTTAAGTTACTGTGGATAAAAGCATCTGACAAATTAGGTAAATGTAAATGGCCCAGAAATGTGTAAACACATATTGCAGCATATGTTTTATGACAGAGCAGTGTTTCCGTTAGTGTTTGTGTGTGTGTGTGTGTGTGTGTGTGCGCGCACGTGTTTGAATGTGTGCATTTGTGCATGCATACGCGTGTGAAAGTCATCCTACACAGTAGCCCCCTCACTCCTCCTGTCCTGTCTCATCTTACTTCAGCTTTACACATAAACACACACACTCTACCAAAATCACTCCTTTCAGACTCTGGATTGGGATTTTTTTCAAAGGTAAAGTGCAGGCTAATTTGTTTTATGTTTACTTCACATTTTGTATTCATTATTTTTATATGAATATCTTGGGGTTGTGGAATTAAGTTTCCATTATTTCTTATGGGGAAATTTGAGAATACGAATATGTAATGGTCACAAAATGTCTATGTATATATGGATATATTAATAATTCAAATTTCATGAGACCAATGTGTGAATATATATGGTGTAAATGTGAAAGGAAAAGTACACAGGTGAAACAAAGAGAATGTGCTAAAAATAGATTTGTATGTGTATGCACGTGTGTATGTGTATGTGTATACTAATAGAGGCAGTGTTAAAAACGTGTTTCTTTTTCGCTTTGTTCTGCCTGACCTAAGAAGTCAACTATAGGTAGTTGATTACTCTCCCCTGGGAGCATTCACCTGTGGGGGGCAGGGGCGCGCTGCTCAGAAATACACAGACTCTCGTTGTGAAGCAGCAGCTCCGTGTGTTGTGTGTTGTTTTTAACAATAATATCTCCCCTCATCAGGCGGTGAGGGTGCTACGAATATACGAATATATGAGTGTTTTGATATACAAGCACGCAAGGTTTAACTGTATATGGTAAATTTAACATAGTAGATATCCAATATACAGTACATTTTATATATGTGAATATTATCTAATTTAGCGTACATGCAGGGGTTTATGGGCCAGGGCATCATTATGATTTCATTAGCATTATCGTTTTATGTAATTAGCATTCAGTTAGCATTAGTTAAATAGTTGTTTCCTCAAAACTTAAATTAGCATTAAATTAGTATTTTTTTTTTCCAGTCAGTTTTTTAATTGCACCAGTTTTATCATATGTGTTAAATAGCTAAATATCAGAAAGAACAGATATAAGAGAAACAAGAGAATAGTAAGGCAAGGAGAAAAAAGTCAGAAACTGAAGTGTTTAATAACAGAATGTAAACCTTGCTGATATTCTGCTTAAGCAATGTATTGTTTTACTTTACATTTTACTAGATGAGATAGCTGTAAATATCACCATATCATAAATACACTAATGCACAGTGCTTAAAAAGTGTTTTAAAGAATAGCTTGAGTTAAAAAAAAAAGAACATAAAATAAAAATAAATGAGAAATACTAATAACTGAAGTTTCTTACAATGTGGTCATTCAGCATTATTTGGTTTAGCGCTAATATTCTTTTACTAGTCTATTTGGTTCTATTTCTCGCCATTTCTAACTTAATAGGAATTTTAACAGCCATAACCATACTCTTTGCATGCACATTCATATCTCAACACCTGCTCCCACAAGTAAGTATATATATAATTTATTTTTTCTCTCAGTTCCAGTGGACACCTTAATTCTGGTCCTTCTAATGGAAAAAGTGGCACAGGATGAAATGTTCTACTTCTTTGTTATCCAGCTTTATCCATGCAGATTATAAACCCCTTGTATGATTAAATTGTGCAGTTTCTACATGGCATTGCTCCCCTGAACATTCAAAGTGCTAGTTGACGTGCACATAGTCATCCAAATTGGCAATCACATAGTCAGTACCAAATTCACTGTGGCCAATTTGAGGCCATTTGTTGCCATTGCCTTCAGGGACAGTTGCTGGCATATCTTTATTTTGGGAGCCAGAAAATTGTGCCAATTTGGTAGAAGAACAAAACAAGAATGTTATCAGAAGAGCATGCATTATTGTACCTATGGCACAGTGTACCACCTGCACTACATACACTCTTCACTGCCAAATGCTTGCTTTTGACTAGTAAAACGTGAGTGGAATTTATCTCCAGGGCATGCAAAGTCACAGCTTTCTGGTATGGCCCATTTGAGTGGAACATAATGTATTTTGGATTAAGCAATGCATGAACCATAAGCCAACATTTGATGGGTCAGATCCTGGCCGACATGCAGTGGTAACCTGTCTAGTGTACCTTGATAACATAACAGAGATGTCAGAGCACCTTGGACAAGTGCTCAATAGGCTATGCCAATGTAAAACTAAAACCTACTGAGCATTGTCTATGTGTTGCCTATGAGAGAGGTTGCTCTTCTCAGTCATATACACCAATTAGCCACAACATTACAATGCAAAACATTATGCCCAGTCTTGTTTAGGTTCCACTTGTGCCACCTAAGCAGCTCTGGCCCCTCAGGGACATAACAGCACAAGGTTTCTGAAGGTGTGCTGTGGTGACTGGCACCAGGGCATTGGCAGTCGATATTTCAAGTGTTGTGGGTTGCAGGGTGGGGCCTCCATAGGTCAAATTTGTTTGTCCAGTGCATCCCATGGAGCTTGACTGAATTGGGATCTGGTGATTTTGGAGATGGGCCTGCTGGCTTTGGTACTTTGCCTGCTGGGCCCTGTATGCAGTGGGCTTTGATGCACTTGATGCACAAGTTGTGCTGCATTGAGATTGGACTGGATGGGCTGGCCCTTTGTCCCCGGGTTTATGGGTGGGCCTTGGGTGCCCATAATGTTGTCACCAGTTTATTGTTATAATTTATAATAAATGTTAATGTGTTAATGTTATGTAGTGCTAATGTTCTGGCTGAACAGTGTAGTCTCTGAGCATGAAACTGATTCAGGCACTCAGAATGTCTCCGAAGTGCTCACACAGCCCAACAATATTTCAAAAGTTAATAAATTTGTCTTCCTTACTTGATAGTACTAATAATTTAAAAAATCCCTTCCCCTTTACACACAAAAATATATTATAGATTTAATTGCCTGAAAAGTGAACAAAGCATTTAAATAGATTAAATTAATCTTTTACCACATTTTAACTGGTGGGACTGGCACCCCATTTTCAGTAATACAGTACCTCCTGAGCTGAACTTTCACTACAGAAATGAACCGCAACAGCTTGTACTGGCTCATATTTATATATGAACCTGAGATGCAGCTGGCTTTTTTGGCTTGAGAAAATTGGAAAGCACAATTCTTAGGTGCTGATTGCTTCCATCATCAAGCAGTACACTGTAAGTGTAATGACTAAAATTTTAATGGACGCAGTGTCTGCTCATTTACATGAGCCATCCAATGAAGTACTGATGGAGGGCAATCCAGCAATTGGACCACTAGACAGCTGTGTAAGGGACATCAACCAGACCTCAGACAATTCCTTTTTGAGTGTACTGAAGCATGGCAGCGAGTGCCCTCCATGGACAGAGATTTTACCCAGCCTTTCAGCAACCAAAGCATAAAGGACTCATTGGAATATATTACACTTCCATAATAATAGTTTGCTAAGGTGTTTTTACTGAATCAGGGATAACTGAAGCAATGCTTTAAATAGACAATAAGATATACATTTAGTGCATACCTTAATACCATGCACATTTAGAGGATACCCTAAGCCCAAACAACTATTAAAACAATGTGGAACTAAAGCACTGATACCTATTGGTGGTGCAGAACTGTTACACAAAATGGGTCAACAGATATGCAGTGACCATGGCTGACATATTCAGTGCGGAGTATCTAATCACACTATGGAATTCCCCATGCTTTGCACAATGTTGATGGCTCCAATGTTTATGTATGAAAAATTCTATAGCGTGGAAGCTGTGTGTAGAGAACAAAAAAATAAATTAAGCATTGTCTTTTATACCACAGTCTGATTGGCAGGTTGAATATTCCAGTGGTTCCTGAAAAGTATCTTTTACATAACAACTGATTGCATGCAGTTATTGTTTAGCAGACCACAAAGAAAGCACTGAACCCAACTGGGACCTGTCCCACCTCTTTGATAAGGAAATAGTGAATGGAGGATGAATGAATGGTCTTGGAGACACCCCTCAGAGCTCTGTTAGCCTAGTTGGTTCTCCTCCAGTTACACCCAAAATGTCTCCTGGGGTTTACAGTAGTGGAGGGAGTAGCAAGTACTAAATCCCCTGTGACCCAAAAGCCTATAATGAGGCCCAAACAGACAGAAAGGGAAAAAATGAGAAAGATACAGAGACACTATTAAAAAAAAAGAAGAACTTTTTTGAATTGCTTGCTAAGTGCTGGAGTTACAATATGTAATAAATAACCAGTTGTTAGTGTTGGAGCTAGAGGCTTGTGTGACTTACATATAGCTCATTAAAGCCAATGAAGCCTAAATACTAAAAACAGAAAAGAATCATCCCCCTTAAAATAATCACATTTTGTGCTTTCATTATTCACCATTTTTTTCTTCAACCACTGTGTGGTCAGTTTTGCTGTGTGCTTTGGGTCACTGTCATTTGGAAGGTAAGCCTTCTACCCATTTACAGCTTTCTGGTAGAGGGTAGTGACGGGACGTTTGGATCATTTTAGTGACTCGGTTCTTATCTCGTTCATCAAAATGAACGAATCTTTTTTTGATTCAATTAGGTTATTTAGATCTTTTGATCACAAATAAAATAAAATGTTACATTTTTAATAAACAGAACCCTAACACATCTTGATACATAAATTTTGGCTATAATGAAAATATTACAATTCAGCTAAGGACATATTATAATCAATAGAATGAACAGTTCACTTCTCATATCTTCTGGTCCTAATTGTTCATTCTTTTGTCACATGCCTCTCATAGACGCTATGCAGTGCATTACACAGGAAACAGAATTGAGCGGTTCTTTTCACGAGTCTTTTAGTCCAAGTCGTTCCTTTTTTTTTTTTTTGCACTGCATAGCATCTATGGGAGACTCAGAGGTAACTACTCATTTCTGTCTCCTGTATATAACCTATGGAGGTTTTGCGTGCTTTGTGCATGCGCGCCCAGTAGAAAAATGAACTAATCACTCTCTGAGACTACTCGTTCTTCTGAGTCATGTTAAAGACTCATTCAAAAAGAATGAATTGTTCATGAACGATCCATCACTAGTAGAGGGCAGCAGATTTTCCTCAAGAATTTAACTGTATTTTGCCCTTCTATCCTGACAAGTGCTCCAGTCCCTGGTGCAGAGAAACACCCCCATAACAGGATATTACTTAACTTTACTGTACACTCAAATAAAAATGCTGGGTTGTTTCTGTAAACACATTATTTGGTTGTTTATGCTGGGTCAAAATTCTGGGTTATTTCGGGTACTTTAAACACATTGTTCAGTTGGCTCATGCTGGGTCAAATGAGATGTACTGGGTCATTTACAAATGAACACCTGGTTGGGTTATTTTGACGCAGCACCTAGTTTATTCTTTATTCTCTGGTTTCTCAAATGGCAGTCTGCATAATGTTCAAAATATTACTGTTATTTTGTTACAAAGTGTAGTTTCAAGAGTTGCTTAGGCGAGAATGCATGTTTGCACAGCTCAAAACCTCCATTGGATATTGAAGATAGCATCTATTTAAAAAATTGCCCAAACTTTTTCGCAGATTTAAGCTCCAGGCAATCCGCAGGTGCTCTGCACTCATGTACACCACCCAATACAGCCTCACCTTGGAAAAAACTTCTACTTCAACTGTGATGTCTCTGTAGTTGTTAAAACAGCAGATTTATTTCATTTTTGGTATTTCTAACTAGCAATATTTATACATCATGGTATAATATATCGTGGCTGTGTGACGCATCCTGTACTCTGCATTCCATCTCTAATATACCAAGTGTCCTCAAACCCTCAAGTGTGCACTTACAAGTCAAGTCCTTTCTTTGTGTTCTTGCAGTTGAGAAACAGCATAACAAACTTTTTGGAATCTTCACTTCTGAGGTGAGGGGAACGCCACTTAAAGCTGGCAGTATTTATTGTAAGTTAATATGAATTTTTACTTAAATTTTAAATGTTGTAGTTGCGGTAAGAGTACAGTAAGTCATTTCCATGTTCATTCGCTTTTCCACCGTCACACTTTGATTTGGGTGTGTGGGGAGTTCATGTTTGTATATTCTGTGCCAATAGTCGATTATATTGTATGTTATGAGAAGTGTGCGTTTTGTTAGCACACATAAATAAAATCCTAAATTTATTAAATGTAATCTTAAATGTAATTTTAGGTAAATTACTAAGTAATCTTCACTAAAGCTGTGTGCGGAAAGGTTGTTATACTGTATTTGTCTGGCATATTTTATAATACTTTATAGATGTCAGAAAAAACGTTTGATGTATGTTTAATAAAAGTCTTAATATGTCTTCTGTTTCTGTCTGATCCAGGATCATTTTGAAAAATAAAAACCTTAACACCTGGTTGGGTTATTCTGACCCAGCAATTGGTTTATTTTTTGGCAAACCTTCTGGATTCTTCACTTCTGATTGGATCACACTCAGAGCACTCAGTATTTTGTGGTAAGTTAATGTGAATTTTTAAGTAAAGTTGTGGTAGGAGCAAGCATATTTTATTCTTCAAATTAAATGCTTTGATATGGGGGTGTGGGGTTAATGTTTTTTCTTATTCTGTTTTTTTTATTATTCAAAAAAATGCATAATCGTTAAGTCGTAGTTAAAAAAACAAGCTATATCTGCATCCTTTTGAAATATTCAGTATAAGTTATAAATTCATCACTTAAATATCATATTCATCTAGGGTTTGTTGAAAATTTGAAAGGTGGGAATGTTTCATATTAAATCCAGATGGAGCACTGTATCCCGTTATCCCTCACACTTTAAATCATGAGGTTAATTAGTCAGAAATATACACTAAATTCATCATGTACATTATTTTGTGTATTTACAAGGGAAAACACATTTCACATTAAATCTATACATAGCTGTACGTCCTTCACAAAAATGCTTGTCTTAAATGTCAGTTATACTGTATTGCAACATTAAGTGATGGTGTGTAATCCACAGGTGTGGACCAACATAGTGGAATAGCTGCAAAATATAGAGATGACTGGAGCATTGTTCCACGTTTGTGCCTTGGGGACGAGACAAGGAGAACCTGACAGACGTTTGCCATTTTTGGAGGCAATGCTATTGAGACAGACTCTATGGTGGGGCTTGATGTTTGTTTTAAAGTTTTTTTTGTCTTTGATGTAAACTACACAAAGCAATGTCTTCCCACCTGGGCGTTTCTCCAGCATACTGTATATCAGATTGATGTACATGAGTCCTCATCTGTTAAATTTTTGAGGACAACAGTTTTTTCAGCCCACATTTAATCAATAATATGTTAAAAAGTTTTATTGTTCTTGTTCTTAATGTCATTTAGAAAGTAAATTAAATAGTAATAGGTAAACTAATAGTTAAATAACTAATAGTTAAAATGTTTGACTTCATGTGGGCATTATATGATTTGTATTGAAAAGTTCTATATAAAGTGTTTAAACATTGTATTAAATAAAAAAAAATGCAATTCAAATTAAATTTACATGGGCCTCTTGGTTTTATTGTTTTGCAGAAAGTGCTTGTTACATTTATTTTATATTTAATAAATTTTCATCTTGGGATTATATGGTTCTTTCTGATTTTTTTTTTGTCAAAATTGAGTTATTTGCATTTTTTTATTCTGTGACAATCTATTTAAATTATGTGAAGTTGTGTATGTTCTGGGACTATTTTTAAAATTTTAAATTTAAATTTTACACACTGGTTGGGTCAAATAAAATAACCCAGCACTTGAGTAACATTTAACCCAGCGAGAGTGTCAGTTTTACCCACTGGTTGGATCTAATGAACAACCCAGAATTCTGGGTTAAATGGTAAAACCCAGCACTTGGGTCAAAAAAATTCAGCGTGTGTTCTGTCCAATAGTGTACGAATGTTGTTATTTGGATTGTTAGCTATATTGGATTCCTGCCAGACATTGTTTGGTGTTGTGGAAAAATGTAATTTTAGTCTTGTATGACTATAACACCATTTACTATGTGGTCAGAATTTTCATTGTGCATTTTTGCAAAGTTCATTCGCTCAGAATTTTTTCTTGCAACCCTCCCAAGCCACATTTGTGAAGAACTTTTGATATTGTTGTCACATGGACACAAAAACTGCTTCAGAGTTGCTGTAGGCCTGTTGGTAGCCTCTCTGACCAGTTTCCTTCTGGCATTCAGTTTATAGTGATATCCTTATCCATGGAGGGTCTGTGTTGCAACAAAATACCTTTCACTTCTTAATAGATTTCACTGTGCTTCTAGGCAGTGATAAAGTCATAGACATTTTTGTATCCATCTCTTGTCTTCTGCTCCACTTTATCATGGACAGGACCTTGCCACCCATAGTTGATTGTGAGCTTCAGTTGCACTACCCGGGACTGAAATGCTCCAGCTCTTCACAGTTGAAATTCACTTGGAGGGGCGTGATCCTTTTCCATATCAGTGATTCTGTTTTTTACCCCCCAATTTTTCTCTGACATGTTAGTGTTATATCTTTCACTTGGATGTTAAAAGTTGCTCTGAGTAAATACAGCTGGATAAAACAGAATCTGTATCTGTCTTCAGGCTGCAAAGCAACAAAATGTGATTATTTTAAAGGTGGGTTAATTCTTTTCTGTACCCACTGTAAATGACTGTCCACACAATTCAATTATTTGGTTTATTATTACCAAAGGCAAGAAAAATAACAACAATAACAACAACAACAAATGCAACAACAGGCACAATGCTGTTATTACAACAGAGTACTGAAGTTTTCTTGATTTCTAAACAAAATAAACTGGTTTAAGTTTTATTTTAATGACAATTTCTTTTGTCAGGATACACTCAAAATCATCTAGAATTTTTCTGTTTCTGTACCAACTTTTAATTATCATATCCAAATTTCCCATAGTGTCTCTATGTATGTGCTTGTCTGTCCTGCGATGAATTGGCACCTCATCCAGGTTTTCTGCAACCCTATACAGGATAAGTGGTATAGAGAATGTTTATCAACTTTGCACCAGCATTTGATACAGTAAATCACAAGATTCTCTTGTCTATCCTTGCAAGCCTTGGAATCTGTGGCACGGCATGGCAATGGCTCCTACCTAGAAGGTCGGTTGTATGAGGTTATATGGAGGGGATTCACATCTGCTCCATGCAGACTCTCCACAGGTGCCCCACAAGGCTCAGCACATGGTCCTATTCTGTTCTCCCTCTATGCCGGATCTCTTGGTAAGGTTATATCATTGCACGGCTTTTTTTTTTACTTGTTACTGTATGTGGATGACACTCAACCTTTCCTTCCTCAGACACTCAGGTTTCGACCCAGATCTCAGCATGTCTGGCAGATGTATCATCCTGGATGGCAGCTCATCAACTGAAAAATAATCAGTAAAACCGGAAAAAAAAACTTGTTGTTTCTTGTTGATTTCTTCTTTATAACATCAAAGAATTCATATCTCTCCACACAGGCTACTCAGGAGCTTGTTTAGTTCTTGTTATTTCAAGACAGGACTACTGCAACTCACTTCTGACAGGTCTGCCTATGTGCTCAATTTGTCCTATGCAACTGATCCAGAATGTTGGTTCTCCAGCACCACCCCACTTCTCCGCTCCCTTCACTGGATTCCTGTAACTTTACACATTAAATTCAAAACACTGATGCTTGCATACAAAGCTAAAAACAACCCTGCACCCACTTAGCTCAAAGAATATATCACACCCCACACTGCACCACGTGGTAAATCTAGTGCCGATCCCCCAGCACTGCTCAACTATCTCTTAGGGATTGAGGAACATACATTTAGAATGTTTTCTGTCTTGACTCCTACTGTAGTTGCTGAAATAAACTTTCTCTAGATGCCCATACAGCTGATTCACTGGCAATCTTTAAGTGCCAACTAAAGACCTATTTGTTTGTTAGGTATTTGGGTTAACACTCCCACACACAAACACATAGACACACACAGACAAAAAAAAAAATCAGTGTTTGACTGGTATGACTAGTTAGCAACCTAGTGAACCAGTGTAAGGATATTTTTAAGAATAGAAACTTCAAAGCACTTATGGAAGTCACTCTGGATCAGAGACAAAGTCTGCCAAATGCCTAAATGTAAATGGGAAACAAACCAGCTCAAGGTCATCCATCATCTTGGGCCAATACCTTCCATTATGTAAGAGTACATGCACTTTTTCACAGTCCCTCTTGACTAAGCCATGCCTCAACGATGAAGTGTACATTAGTCGGTCAGCAGCTCTGACAAGATGCTTATACATCACTTTCTGACTCACAGCACAATTAAAGGCCAGCACTTGACTGAAGTGATCCTGTCATTGTAAATGACCACCTAAAAGAAGAGTGCTCAGGATTTAGAAGTAATGCAGATACCACAGATCAAAATGAACCACAACATAAATAGTTTGAGAGTGTAGCCTTGCTAAACTGCACTCCTTGGAGTAATGTTAATTAACATTTATTCATTTGGTAAGTTTAATCATTTTGTACTTTTACCAGCTTGAAATGCAAATGAGACAGTTCAAGCTGTTAAATATACCACTTTTAAAATAACCACAATTAAGCATAAATATTGAAGTAAGTGTCGGAATTCAAATAATTCTCAAAGGTGTACTCTAGTACGTACCACAAATCTTGAGACTATTGTATCTTGATGTAGGTTAGATGCAGTCTCCTTATTTTGAAGGATAAATATATCACATTAAACCAAGAAGAGTTAGTTTAGTACCAACAAGTAAGACCAGAATGAAATGAGCTAAATGAGCTAAATGACCCAAATGAAAGGGGTGATTTTTTTCATGAGCATCATGAAGGTTTGCAGAAATAATGGAAAGAAACTAGAGAGTAGACCAGGCTGGACAATTAGTCCAACGACTCTGAATACACATCTGAAAAGTGACTAGGTATTACACAGTGGTATTAAAAGGCACTAATAATATTTGTTTAGAAATTTGGATACATGTAATAAACACTTTGAATTACTTGGAAATATAGAATTTTGTCAATGCTCACATGTCTTTTCAAAAGATGAGATGGCCATGGGCAAAAAAAGAAAAGAAAAGAATTCTCCTTCAGAGAAAAATACTATTTTCCATGTCTTTGTGAGACTCCCAGATCTCAATCTCCCACTATGTGTAATGTAGATGAGCACATTGAACAAATTTTCATTTCAACTTTAAAAACAAGTTAAAAAAAAAACTTGAAATAAAAACTTGTTTCGCCTAAGGTTATTGGAAGGTTTAATATACACTTCCTATAGCTCGTGTCCAGACAAATATGTATCCAAACAGCTTGTGTCTGCTGAAACCCTTTTGTTAAACTGGAAAATGCAACTGTATTTCCTATCTGTCTGTCTCCAGGTCTCCCTGTGACTTACATGTTATTGCTCTCTTTAAACCTAACAGTTATATTTCTTAGGATGCAGAGATACATGTCTTTGCAACTAAGTCTTAGTTTGTCAATGCCTGTACCTACATACCTCTTTCCTAAGAAATTCCTAAGAAATTTTGGAGAAAAAACATATTTTTTCATTTATGTAGAAATGAATTTTGTAGTAATAAATATGAACATTTATTCTATTTTTCTTTCATGCTTGTACTAAAATAGACACGTCTACCAACATCTACCAACAAATAATTTTTTGCATAAACATTTGCAAATATTCTGTTATTGTACCATGTAAGTTGCTGACTGTGTAGAAAAACATAATTACATTAATATGAATACAAAATGCACTGCAAAAAGAGGTGGGATGTACCGTCCCACCATCTTCAGTTCCTCGAATAAAGAGGATATTATGTGTAAGTGTTACACAAAGCTTTGGGCAGAGCTGTTTACGGGAACTAGGGCTGGACTTATCTTAGGGGTTGTGCTGAAATTGTCCCAAGAGCTGGGACAGGACTTAGACAAAGCCAAATGCCAGAAGAGTGACATCTCAACCTCAAATACAGCAGGTTATGCAACCAGGGCATCTTTCCAAGTTGCTAGGCTGTAGAGCTCATCAGGTTGACCTCAGCAGGCAGCAGAACTATGGCTTTGGAGGGCACCAGGTTGACCTCCGCTGGGTGCTGAACAAGAAATGGGGCTGTGGAAACAGAGCTGTACTGTTAGCCTTTTACAGGGGTATCTTTAACTTGGACACCTTTGCACTCTATGCCATCAGTCCTTGATTAGAATACAGTAGGTAGGAATATCTTTACCGTGGATATCCATGTGCTCTGTGCCATCAGCTCTTTAGTAGCACATGTTACAAGAAGCCTCTCTACCCTTTTTATTAAAAAAAAAAGAAACAAAACTTAAAAGTCCTAGAAGGTGCAAAAGTCCATAAAATGCTAACAAACACAAATACCAGGAGAATACCATGATAGTATAAACATAGGAAAAACCCAACTTACCATAAAAAACACTGATGGAAAGACCAGTAGCAAATGATAAGTAATGTTATGTAACACATACACAAACACAAAAATAGAATGTGGTATACATTGCTAGAATGTGTATTAACATCTTTCGTCAGGTAAGGTAATATATCATCAAACTCTTCATATTATTTATAGCAGTTAATGTTTATTACCAAATAACACAAAGCATACCTGTATCTTGTCATACACCAATCCTTCATATGCTCTGGAGGTTTTATTTGTTACATATTTCTTACAGCAGGTGGCATGGTAGCTTAGTGGTTAGCACTGTTGCCTTGCATCTTCAGGTTCCAGGTTCGATTCCTACCTTGGGTCTGTGTGCATGGCGTTTGCACATTCTCCCCATGCCCGGTGGGTTTCCTCCGGGTGCTCTAGTTTCCTCCCACAGTCACACAAGACATGCAGATTGGTCTAATTGGCATTCCCAAATTGCTCCCAAAAATTTACCGTTCCCAAAGTATGTGACTGAGCATATGAGTGTGTGACCCCTGTAATGAAATGGCACCCTGTCCAGGGTGTACCCGTTTCATGCCCTAAGTCTCCTGGGATCCCCGCGATCCTGTATATGGGATAAAGTGGTATGCACAAGTATATAATACAGTAATATCGCGCTTGGCTTGCCGTTTTTAAAAACGAAACCGTGAGCCGTGACACATTTTTCGCGTGCATATCTGGCGGAAGCGCACGAGACAGAATTTTCCTTTTCTCTCGCTCTCTCGCCGGATTATGAGCTTTTACCGTCCACTTCTCAAACGCGCTTCGGTGCTTCCTGTGAGTGGGCGGAAGAAACTTTCTCTCTCGCCTCTGCGGAGATGGAAACTATCACTTCTGAGCGCTCCTCTAATGATGAGCGAGCGTATCAGTTGTTATTAGACGTGGTAACACACGCGGTCGAACGCGTACACCTCGATTCACCGTAAAAATAAATAAATAAAAAAAAATCCCCCAAACGCTCAAAGTTAGAGGACAGGTTTCTGTCGGGTGGCGGAGGAGGGGCCTCAATGATGGCCCCTCCCCTTCTTGGCGACCTCCATGGGTTAACTCTTTCATGGAATAAGCCGTATTTATCCCGTGTTTTTGTGCTATTGACATTGATTTGTTCCAATGTCATTG
>JAOVVB010026072.1:0-15845 GCA_028570985.1 Heterobranchus longifilis | reverse complement strand
CATACACGCGGCGCTGCTTAACACCGGCGTCCGCCAAGTGTCTACGCGCCAACTCGTGGACACGGAACAGTTTGTCTCTCAAGGAACAAAAATAATCCAACCCAGGCTTCGTGGGTAAATCCGACTGTGGAGGAGGCCCGAACACAAGGTCCACAGGCGTGCGCAGCTCGCGCCCGAACATTAACGCAGCTGGCGTCAGCTGTGATGACTCCTACACTGCTGTACGAGGCAAATGTTCGTATGTTATAATAGCAGTAATTATCTATAATAACTGGAAAACATGGAAAACATGGTTTGCAACTCGCAAACCTGTGCTATGTATGATGGTGAGAGGTGTTCACCACAGAGGAGCAAGGTAATACTAGTTGCACAATTTGAGTCTTAACTTTGGTTCCAGCTCTCCCCTCTCAAGAACTATCATCACAATGGGACCTTTCATACTTTAAATATCAGAGGTTTAGCCTTTTATCTAAATTCGTGTATCACTGTAAACGAACTTATAAATAGTTTTTAAGCACATGGTTGCAGATGGTAAATGGCACAAAAAATTATTTAATCCCTAGAGATTCATAACGTTTGTGGAGTGTATGTGACATAAACATTGCATGCAGAGATAGAGGGTGCAATAGAGTTACCTGCTGACATTTACAGCATTTAACACCCCACTGACATACATCCCCATATGCAAAAGTCCAAGAATTCCTTAATATACATTTTACTGAGCATCAAACAGAACATGTTTCAGCCTCCCTCACCCTCAGCACTAGAACCCCCTCTGGGTTTTGTCCTGAGTCCCCTGTTGTACTCCCTGTTCTCACTGTACACATATAACTGTGTGGACACTACCAACTCCTCAATCATCATCAAGTTTGCTGATGACACTGTGGTGGTGGGCCTGATGGCTGAAAGCAATGAGACGGCCTACTTGGACAGGATTAGAAACCTGGGGAACCGGTGCCAGAGGAGCAAACTCCTCCGGAACATCAGCAAGACAAAGGAGTTGATAGTGGACTTCAGGAGAAGCAGGAGAGGAACTACCAGACCCCCATCACCAACGAGTGCTACTGTAAGTGGAGAGACTATACAGCTTCCGCTATCTTGGTGTTCACATCACTTAGGATATCATGGTCATGTCACATCAACATTGTGGTGAAGAAGGTCCGGCAGTGTCTCTATCACCTTAGAGTTCTAAGAGACTTCCTACTGCCGCCAAGGTGCTTAGGAACTTGTGCTGTACAATAGTGTACAATGACTCAAAATGTAAAATGAAGATAAAAGTAATAAGCAATGTAAAACCACAACAACATAAAATCAATAACAGACAACAACAATAGATTTTAACAATAAATCAAAGTAAAAGACAACTGAGTGCCTCGCTGCTAAATAGATAAAAGGCCTAAAATTAGACCATGATAAGATTCATTTATCAATCTACATTAAAAGCTAAAGAAAATAAGAAAGTTTTAAGATTTAAATAAGGAAAGAGAAGGAACCTGTCTAATGTAAATGGGGTAGTTCATTCCATAGTCATTGCACAGAAAAAAAGCATGTTCACCATGGCTCTTCTGCCTTGATTTAGGAACCAAATGTAGTTGTTGTTCAAAAGACCTAAATACTGGATTGTAAGGCTGTATAAGATTTAAGATATAAGATGGTTATACGAGTTTTTCAATGCCTTGTACACAATAGTCAGGACTTTGAATCTGATTCCAAACCGCATGGAAAGCCAATGACGTGAATGGAGGATTGGAGTTATGTGTTCAAATTTCCTCATTATAAATGGTGCAGCTGCATTTTGCACAGTCTGCAATCATGCAAGAAAAACCTGCACTCAAGCTAATACTGACATAGAGGGCAATAGTCAATTCGACATGAAATAAAAGCATGGATTACCCTTCCAATGTCTCACCTGGAAGAAGCTAACCTTAACTACAGAATTTATTTGCTTATCCAGCTGAAAGTCATTGTCCAACAGTACCCCAAAAATTGAGGAATTGCTCACTTCTCTTAGGAGGTTCATCATAATCAGTTGTGGACAATGTAATGCTGCATCAATCGTATTAAATAAAACACATGATTGAAACTATGTTTTGAAATGGTATCTTTGAAATATTTATTCTTTTCAGCTTGGTATAATTTAATATGATTTAATGGAATATAGTATAATGGAATATTTTTGGTAATTATTCAGACTACATTTTAGACTATTAAAGTATACCTGGAGCTTGTCCTTCTTCCACTTACGTTCGGCTCTCCTACACTCAGGCCAAGCTGCATGCATATTATCATTTACCCAAGGTACGGTTTTACATCTAGGGCATAAGATTTTAAAAGGGGCAACGTCATCTAAAATGTTACGGCAGGTATCATCAAACAGAAAGATTAAATTATCGAGATTAACAGAATGGTTGCTTTCTAAAAATAACTCAGAGACATTGTTGAAAGCAGCAACGAACTGTTCAGAAGAGGAAGAATTAAAATCCTGATGACATCGCACCAACTCTCAGGTTAACAGTTTAGTAGGGGAGTGATAATTCAAAAAGTACAGCCATATGGTTAGAGAATAGTGCATCACTAATTTCCAGGTTCACAACAGAAAGTCTATGTGGTAAAACGAGATATGGGCCAGAGACACACTGAGTCAAGATAAAAGATTCAATGAGGTTAAAAAAAATGAACAACAAATGGCTTATTAGGGCAACAAACATGAATAATAAAATCACCTAGAATTTAAACATTGTCACGTTTAAACATGATTCTGACCAAAAAGTTGGAGAAAATTACTATTGTACTTCAGTGGTCTATAACACAGTGCATAATATTTGAGAAGAATAATTCCATTCAAATATGTTCTGTTCAAAGCTGAAGTCCAACACCAGCTGCTACTCCACTTCCATGCCCACACGTTCTCAGGGAAGTAAAGTAAGTACAGTCCTTTGGTGTCAGTCAGTAAATTCATCCAACTCACTAGCTTTTATCCAAGTTTCTGTTATGAATAGAAAATCTAGTTTTCGGGAAGTGGAGAATTAGTTTAGAATGCAGGTCTTGTTCGCTATTGATCTGGAATTTACCAGGGCTACTTTAGCCAAGTGTCCACCATTAGCTTCGCTGGTTGCCCGGCACAGAAGGCGGATGTTCTGATGGTTTACTCCACCTTGCTGGAGGTGGAGATGTCCTCTTCATGGCTGACAACACGTACCAAGCAGTTATAAGCCAGCCCCAATGTATACCCAGAGACAGAAGATTTCTCTAGTCCAAATTGGGAAGAGAGACAAATCTTCGCCTTCACTTTCACACCACCGCACTTACCAAGGCACCCACGGTTTCCCTTCCCAAGGAAACAAAAAGATAAGCAGGTGCAGTGGGGTAAAAAAGTATTTAGTCAGTCACCAATAATGCAAGTTCTCCCACTTAAAAAGATGAGAGAGGTCTGTAATTTTCATCATAGGTATACGTCAACTATGAGAGACAATATAAGAAAACAAATCCAGAAAATCATATTGTAGGATTTTTAAAGAATTTATTTGCAAATTATGGTGGAAAATAAGTATTTGGTCACCTACAAACAAGCTGTTAACTGTCTGCTTTATTTGCCAGATCACCGATTTACACCCTTGTTTTTTGGGGTCTACTTCAAAGCATCAAAGCATCTGGACTTGTGAAGCTTCTTGCAGCTTAGTTTCACAGACGCTCCTTTATGATTGTGAATCCGATAACATTGCATCTTAATTTTGCAGATGCTCCTTTCTGATCGCGGACCACATAAGATTATCTGGATGGCGACAGTGCATCTCTGGACTGTGGTCAGTTGATTGCTCTCTCTGTGGGAGCCCCGTTATTCGCTACACTTCTTTTTAAAATTTGCATCTGCGCTTTACTTTTCACTGTTTTATTATGTTTATTTTTATATCTCAGCTGCAGACCAAGTTGGGGCAGTGACAGTTTTCAGTCAAAAGCCAACAACAGTGATAAATACTGAATTGTCCAGGGTTATGGTAAAGAGCAGAATATCATCTTCCACTTATGTTCTTCTCTTTTCTGCCACCTCTAAGGGGGGGAATGTCTTGCAAAAAATAATGTTTATATATTCATTAGATTATCAGAGACATTTAAAGTCTATGACACATTTGTCAAACGCTAGGCTTGAGAATGTGGAAAAATTATATTAAAAACATCCTGAATAAACTACTGCTCCTAGAGTCTCCTTTCACGTCTCCTAGAATTCACAGCAGATCTGTAGCATGTGTGAGCTCATGTTATTATGCTAAAATAAAAGAGACAGTGAACAACTTTGTCATCTACATTGTATTTACTGTAAACCACAATCTATATGTGCACTGCTAATTCTATTACAGCTTGCTTGACCACAGGTTAACAATTAAAACGCATATCAGGCGGCATAAACAGAAGTTAATTTATTTCACAAATTTGCGGATCTGTTTTTTTTTTTTTTTTTTTTTTTTAAAGCAAACATGAGCAAGCTACTTGCCCTGATTATCACCTCCATTGACTGTTTTTCCATGCCTATTCCATACCTTATCGGCAGAGGGCACAATCGCCTTTTTTATGCCATAACAGTCTCGCTTATTGACCCTTCATTAGATCAGTTTACATATACAGTACACTAACTTAATTTATTAACACTAAGTTCATTTATTTTACCCATGTAATTTAATGTTGTTGTTTTGTTTTCATAATTAACCCTGCAAAGAAAAGGAAACATTTTAAAATTATGTTTGTATTGAATTATGAGCTCCATATTAAGTAACGAATCGTATCAAGACAAAAGCATATCATCCCATCCCTAACCTGCACACTTTATGTAGTAGTTGCAATGTAACCTGCATGTACAGTATTATAAGGCCAAGATATTTTATCTAAATGTATCGATCAGTACATCCCTAATAATAAATAGGTTCATAGTTGGTCTTGTTTGTAATTTGTTGTGGAATCGATATATGGTTGTGGATTCACACAGAGAGGCATTTAAACTGAAGAGATGAGGTGTGTATGTGTGGGTGAACAGGCATGACTCAACAACAGAATTTTTTTCAAGGTGCTGGTTTAGGATCATTCTGATATCATGCTAGATGGAATGAAATTGCTCTTACTTCAGCGGATTTTTTTTTTAAATTTAACTTGGGAATAACAGAATTGTTTATGGATAATGTCGTGCTATTAATTAATTGTAAACCAACAAAGACATTTGAACACTGAGCTTGGATTATGTGGGAATAAGTGATTTTTATTTTTAAATAAGGTTTAAGACAGAGTTTGTGATTAACAGTTTCATGTGGGGGTAGAAAAAAGTTGTTTAAGGTAGGAATAATCCCTATTAAAGATTTTTTATATAGATCTTGCCTATAGTTTAATGTAGAAAATAAGTACAAGATTGTAATTGTTAGCAATTAATTCATCATCTTTATGTATAGTTGAATGAGGAAAATGAAAGAGAACGAAAAGTAGAAGACATGACTGTTGTGGAGCAGGAAGTAACAAAAATCAGTAAGAGTGAGGTGAGGAGGTCGTTAAAGAGGATGAAGAGTGGAAAGACTGTTGGTCCTGATGACGTACCTAAGGAGGTATGGATGTGCTTAGGAGTGGTTGCAGTAGAGTTTCTGACTAGTCTGTTTAACAAGATTTTGGAGGGTGACAGAATCCCAGATGAATGGAGGAGAAGTGTATTAGTGCCGATCTTCAAGAACAAGCGGGATGTGCAGAGCTGTGGCAACTACAGAGGAATAAAGCTGATAAGCTATACAATGAAGCTGTGGGAAAGAGTAGTGGAAGCTAGGTTAAGGGCAAATGTGAGCATTTGTGAGCAGCAATATGATTTCATGCCTAGAAAGAGTACAATGGATGCAGTATTTGCTTTGAGGATGCTGATGGAGAAGTACAGAGAAGGTAACAGGGAGTTGCATTGTGTCTTTGTAGATTTAGAGAAAGCGTATGACAGGTGACAGGCAAAGAAGTATGTTAGAGTAGTGCAGGACATGTATGAGAGCTGTAAGACAGTGGTGAGATCTGCTGTAGGTATGACAGAAGAGTTCACGGTGGAGGTGGGTCTGCATCAAGGTCCCTTCTTGTTTGCTATGGTGATGGACAGGATGACAGAAAAGTTTCGACAGGAGTCCCCATGGACAACGATGTTTTTAGATGACATTGTGCTTTGTAGCGAGGGAACAAGTGGAGGAAAAACAGGCAGGTTGGAATGGGTGGAGAAAAGTGTCAGGTGTTATGTGACAAAAGAGTATCAGCGAGAGTGAAAGGAAAGGTGTTCAAAACAGTGGTGAGACCAGCGATACTCTACGGCTTAGAGACAGTGGCACTGAAGAAAAGACAGGAGGCGGAGTTAGAGGTAGTAGAGATTAAGATGTTGAGGTTCTCTTTGAGAGTGACAAGGAGGGATAGGATCAAGAATGAGTTCATCAAAGGGACAATTCATGTTAGATGTTTTGGAGATAAAGTCAGAGAGGCCAGATTGAGGTGGCTTGGACAGGTTCAGAGGAGAGATTGTGAGCATATTGGTAGAAGGATGCTGAGGTTGGAACTGACAGGCAGGAGGTCTAAAGGAAGACCAAATTGTTTATTAGTGAAATTTAGATCATTTCCTCACTCACAATGTGACAAGAACTGGATTGGGACTAAAAAGCTGTGTGGTAATAAGAAAACCACTCGTAGTCAGACTAATAGGAGAAAATCGGAGAAAGGGTAGGGAGCATGAAGATTGGACTTTGGAGCGATGAAAAAAGGTCATGGTGAGTCCAGATTGAGCCTATTCCAGAGCGATGGGCGTGTCAGGTTAAGAAGGGAAGCACATGAAGCGATGCACCCATCATGCATAGTGTCCACTGTACAAGCCTCTAGAGGCAGTGTTATGATCTGGGGTTGATCAGTTCCTCAGGTCTAGATTCAGCAACGTTATGGGGCAATAAAATGAAGTCAGTTGACCACCTGAATGTACTGAATCACCAGGTTATCACATCTATGGAGGTTTTGACAGATTATCATTCCAGGTCGACAAAACCAAGATTCAAGGTCCTTAGATTGTGAAAGAGTGGTTCTGGGAGTTGAGAAATCATTTTCATACATGACCTGGCCACCACAGAGTTCTTAACACTACTGAAAGTCTTTGGAACTCCTTGGGAACTCTGAATGGAAATGAATGTTGTGACATTTCAGAGGTTGTTGTAACGATGCCATGGCAAAAGCATGCTGTAATCAAAGCTAAAGGTGGACCAACAAAATATTACAGGCTGCAACAATAGTACATACTTATACATAGGAGGGAAAAAAGCCATAATCTTTGGAGACACATGTACAGTATGCGCTGTCCATTAAAAAAATACAATAAAGATAAAAAAAATTATAGTGCCGGGCAATTCCAAATATTTCAAAGAAAGGGTTTAAAGTACCCAAAAAAAGGGGCTTCTAGGTTGATTCCATGTGCTTAAGTATTTTCATCTGAATCAGAAATTAGGTTGGACAAAAGTTGTCTGTAGAAGTGGTTCAACAGACACAACTGACACAAAGCCAAAAGCATTGCTCCATACCCCCCAGCAAATCTAAGTAAACCTGACAGTAGCTTAGTAAGCTGGCTAACTCTAACTTAAATTTAAAGCTTGAAAGGTGCACTCGTACGGAATCATGCTCTCACTTGGGCTATGACAGCAAAATATTTCAGCATCTAGGATCCAAGATCCCCATGTTTGCCACACATCTTAAAATTCTGATGTCGCATAACTGCAACCTAGTCCAAAAACATAAGCCTAATCACAATAAATGGTCTTCAACTTTTTCCAACCAAGGGATGGCTGAAATAAGAGGAAAACATAGACTGAACAAAACGCACTTATGAATCATGTTTACTACAAAAATGCTTCTACTGTGAAGAGAGACCTGCCTCTGGGATGAAGCATGTGTCCTGTAGTAATTGTGGTTGATTTTCACAGGAAAAGAGACCTCCATGCAAATCATGTAAAGGGGAGTGTCTTTACCATGCAGGATGTCCACCATGGTCTTGTTTGGACTGTGATTGCATCAAGTGTGTGTTTCTGCCTCATGTCCAGTGTTCCTGGTATAGTACTTATATGGAGATTAAAACAACTGTCTGTGCAATGAAATGAAACACTTATTCCCTTTTGCCCTGTGTGGCCAGTCCATGCTGCTGTTGTAACTAAACAGTTGTGTAAAATAGCCAAACCTTTTAATCTTACAGGTTAATTATGCTATGACTGATTGTCTCACTGCATTCTTGGCTTGCTGATTGATTTTCTGGCCTTAATTTTTTTACTATATAAGGAAAAACATTAATCAGTTTTTAGGAACAAAGTGGCAGTCTTATCCAAACTGCTATTTAGCTAAGCTTTGAGCCTGTCAGTGTTAAACTGCTCTGAGTGTTTCATGAATATTTTAGTTCCAGTGAAAAGATTCCCAATGTGGTTATCATTTCCTGGAGGCCAAATGCATTCCACATGGCTAGGTTTTATTGTTTTACACACATAATGCATAAATATAACGCAATGCTGCATTGTGAATTGAGGAAGCTACAGACGAATGACATTAAAACACGTTCCATGAGAATATGATCCACATTTGCGTCTACAGGGCTTCAAATGATTTTATATTTTCACTGGAATTCACCCTGGAAAAGATTTTGAGTAAGCTTTTGAGTGTTTATTGTATGTGATTATTTACGATTTATTAATTCACTCCATAGTGCTCTTCAATACCAGATTCTGTGTTGTTAGAAAGTGTTTAGTGATTTATAACAGTAGCACTGAAGATGCTGTACAATATACTGTATTTTAAAGTCACAGTTCTTTAATCCTACTATGTTAAGTATATTTGTACAGTAGCAACAAATTCACAGGTACTTGTGTGGCAGACTCTCTACTTTATCTTTATTAAAAGACTTTTTATTTTCTTTTTGTCTCGGGAGAAGGACGACTCTTTTTGGTCTAATTAAACTCAAACGGAGAAAAAGGAGAAGCTGGTGAATGAACAACTGTTTTATTTGCTTTAGCATAAGTCAGCGATTCCAAAAACTAACAATGCTTTGAAATCTGAAAATCTTCTGCAGCCAAAAGTACTACTTGAGTAAAAGTAAAGATACCCTGGGTACTCTCTCTCTCTGGTTTCAAACACCTGCTGCATGGTTAGGAAAAGCAAATCAGCACAATTTCCAGCAGACAGACATATTTCCAATTCAAATACTACACTCCACTCTGGATTTGCACCATGCACAAATGTAGAGAAGTAGAAAGTACAGATATTTGTTGAAAGAGATAGCAGAGTAATAGTATTTTAGTATCTGCCGGCCAAAACCCACCTTCAAAACCAGTCATAAAGTACTTTCAGCAAGAACACACATCTTAAACAACACTTCGTTCTACATCGCCTCTGAACCGTCCATGTTGTTCTGGTCATGACTGCCAAAGGCTACAAAGATAACTAGCTTCTAACACAAGGCTGAATCCCAAATCCTGAACCCACAATCCCTGAATCCCTCTCTAACCCCTGATCAAGGGCACTACTTTGTGTGTTGAACAGGGATTGTACACCCTACATAGTGCACTATCTCTTCATTTAACACTATTTGGGATTCGACCCTGGAACCCGAAAGTTAACAGAGCTGATATTCTAAAGTGGAAATTTAGGTAAATCCGGTAAGTTTCTCAGGACTGTCCACCAAGTCCATGCTTTATTCTCCTCACCTTTTGGCTACAGAGTACCGGTATGTGTTTAAAACTACTTTTACCTCCTGTTAATTACACTAACAGTCAGTTGTCAGCCCTGCCAGTCACGGTTAGTTAGTTCCGCCTGATGCTGAAGGAGATAATAACTTATTAAATAAAGAAACACATGATCTCTTATCAAAGGTGTTTATGGACGTGTTGTATAAAAGTTACACTCAAGTTGGGCTGTTATGCTGGATGGCCAGATGGACAGCACTCCTTCTTGTGAGATATTTCTTTACTGAGATTTAGATTCCGCATGTGATTCCTGTAAGTCTATTATATGTATAATAAAGCTACAAAAATAATAGCATTAATGTAACATAGTTAGGTTTATAAGTACTGATTTTCACTCAGTGTAGCGGAGTGACCTTATTAACATTTAAAGCATTTCTATGCTTAAAAATTCAAAAAAAATTTTTAAGGCATTTGGCAGTACGAGTCTAAGCCTGTGTAAAAACCTGATTATGATGTTTAGTGCATCAGTGCTCCATCAGCAAAGAGAGAATCCAATACAGCTGCAAATCCTTTTTATGTTTTTATAAAAGCAATCACCACATGAGATTTATTATTACCCCCTTGTCTTCCTTAAATATGATTTTCATTACCAGCTTTTCTGTGTTGCTTATTTATGCCACCTTCATTCTTATCCACATTTGTGACTTAATTACAGCGAAAATTAGCAACTTGATTTGGATGACTCATTTAATCTCTCTCAAGTGCACTTAATCTTTTTTTCTATGAGGACACACCCACTGTCTGATAACTTACAATACGTTGAAGACATTATCACCTTGCATGTAAATGTTAAGTGTTTGAACATTACAATGTGTGTGTTTCTTTTTTCCTCTATTAAAAAAGTGGTTTTCCTTAGACCTGACCCAGGGATTGTAGGTTCAGCTAATCTAGGAAGTGGGGCGTGTTTCATTCCCACATTGACCAAATAGATGTTTGTGCTCATTCATCCGACACAATCACTATCTGAAACAACACGAGTGACGGATTAAGACTCACAAATGTAGAGCTGTAGAGGTCAGGTAGAGGTGAGAGGTTTACCCAGAGACGAGGAATGAGAGAATGCAGAGGAAAACAGTCTGCAGTTTTTCTCAACATGCTACAAATCTAAAGACAATACATTTTCATAATACATAACTTTTGGCATAGTTGCTAAACACACTCAGGCATGCTTATTTTTGTTTAGTTAAGTGTTTAATCTTTTTAAAATTAAGTTTATTTTCCTAGTCTAAAACACAAAGTACACTTCTATACACTTCTATACTGAGGGTTCTTTTCCTTTTCTTCCCACCAAGTACAGGGTGGTGCAATTGATCACACATTGGACTTGTAAGCAACACAACACAATACAACACAATACATTCGACAGGAAACAGTACAAAAGCATCAATGCAATATGAGGGATATTACTAATAATTGATTTATTTATCCTAGTTTATTACTTTTTCTTTCGTTTCACACTGCTCTGAACATCATTTATTCATTGCTCAATAGAGCCCAGAAATTTATGTAGTGGTTCTTGAAGTGTAAGTCAATACCCAGACAACACAATTATTATGGACCAGTTCTGGCCAACTTCTATCAAGCTGATTTGGCCCACACACCTCAGGGAATGACGGCCCATGAGCGTCCACTCTCGGATGCCAAATGCACACCTAAAGAATTTATAACATATTTGTGGGTTCTTCTTTCAGTGAGGGGAGAAGCATAAATAACACTTTGTGGGGGGAAAAACTAAAGACAATTAAAAGTAAGCATGGCTGTAAACCTGTCAAGAACTTTTAAAATTTATTATTATTATTATTATTATTATTATTATTATTATTATTATTATTATTAATAATAATATTTACCAGTGCCACAAGTGGGGCTGCAGAGCCAGATCTTCGACAGTAGTGGCTCACATCCAGGTGCTACCTGAGATATATGGAAAAAAGCAAACAAACTAAAATCTCTACTGCGCTGTCATCAGTTTAATTGTGCAATATTACTATTCAGAAATGTGTAAAGTTAAGGAATATACTTAGTCTGTGAAAGTGTGCACATATATCAATACTTTCTGCATAAAATTAAAATGAACTTTATTCAAAATTTTGTTTATTAGACTGGGTATAATATTTCAGCGAACTTTTCTTTCTTATTGCATTTAAACATTTGCAGAATGAAAAGAAAGAAGAGAGGAATAGAAGCAAAGCCGTGTTACAGGATAAGCGAAGGCTGTCTACCATCAGGTTGTCACGAAATACAAATACAACAAGATTGCTTTTTAAAGGCGAGATTAAACCTCAGGAAAATCACAATTCACTCAGTTCACTCTGTATACGTAGCTCATCCTGGGAAATAAATAACTTGGAGTGTTTCACTTTGTGTGTCATCACCTCCGCAAACATTACACATTCACCTAGTGACTAGTGATGCGCGTGGTGTTGGTACTCAGAGGCGACAACAGGACAAAACACCGCTGGATTTGTCATTCTTGATTAGAACAGTCCAACAGCAGACTCTACAAACAGCACTCATTTTTGTATTGTGACCTCTGGTGGTGAACTAAGAAGTTGGCAGTTGAAGTTTAGTCAATTTTTTATACTGTACATTTAGGTATTTAACAGACACTTTATTCCTGAGTAACTTACAAAAGTGCTCCTAAGTTTCCATCAGTGCATGTATTCTTACACTATTTAGAACAGTTGAAGAAAAAATACAAAGATATAATACAATAAATACTGGGCAAATGAAATAACTGGAAATCAAAATTGCTAATAGTGTACAATTACTGGATTACTTTCTTTTTCTTTCTTTCTTCCTTTTTTTTGACCTTTTTTTCTGTATTTCTTCTCTATTTATTTGTTTGTTTATTTTTACAAAGCACAATAATTCAGCCAGTCTGATAAACTACACTGTTAGTAAATACAAGATAAGTCTTTTGAGTCATGATTTTACATCTCAGTCATCCAAGTATTCATGCTTTGTTTTTATGTAGGTAATATTGTCCTGTATATAAATGTGCTTTAAACGCACTACAATATTTAGCAGATGCTTTCATGCCCTTACAGAAGTGCATTGCTGTTTATTTGGGAACAGATTCCTTATGCCAGTGCAGTTTAACCATCAGTGTGTTAATGTAATGCAGCAGTGTGAAAACGCAGTAGTGATGTGACAACTTAATGTAAAACTCTTACATGTCTTATGGATGTGCTGTTGCACAAAATCAGATTTGAATAACTTTCCTGTGAAGCGAGCACTGAGTGAACTTACACTAATATTTTAGCTAAATAAAGCACAATGCTTCTTATTATCTCACACTTAAAGACCATCACACACTAAAACTTAAAAGTTGCTTTTAAATTAAACATAATTTCTGTTTAACAAACTATTTTCAAGGAGGCTTAATAACGAAAAAAAATTGGATTTTTTCAAGATTCAGTCATGTCTTCTTAAATACTGGAGTTTAAGGTTAGTGCTTCATAATAATAAAAAAAATGGTCAAATTTATTACTGTAATCTGTTATATGATTTTTAGCAGTATACTTACGTAGCACAAATCATGTAACGCAAATCTGGTGAGTGATCTAGAACATTTCACAGTTGGTATTAGACTTTTAGGAGTATACTGTACCATTAGCAACTCCTGGTGGAAGTGTCATAGTGCTTGGGCCCTAACTAGAGTGTAACTGTATTATTTTAGATTCCAAAACAGAGAAAATGCTCTAGCTGTATACCTAGTTGTGTAAATATCTGCCCTGAAAACACAACAGTTTGCCTTTACACAGTATAAATTGGGGTGGGATTCTGAGATGCGTTATCTGGAGAGCATTATAACACGATCACGGCATGCTTGGCTGCTTTGATGTATTGTGTGTCAGGGCTCTGGTACGTCCATGTAGTTAGATTGCTTGGCCATCCTGGTTGAACTCATTGGGTAACTACCAAACTTATTTTGCCTGGAGCATGCTGGATCACTCATGGGCATTATATTATACAGCACAGAGGATATTCACTTTACTAAAGAAATAAATAACACTCTTGTATAGTTGGAGTCCAGGCTTGAACCTCAATATCTAAACAGTAATCAGTTTCGCAGCTTTACTAACCAAATTAAACTATCATCAATTTCTTATTACAATGTCTTTTCCATTTGCCTGAAGAAGAGTGTAATTGCATGATAAACGCATGGTGTCAATAGAAGAAAAATCATGTACACAAACAAAAGAATCAGTAGCTAGTGTAGCGATATGAACAAGACTTTGCAAAGAGTCAAGATAAGCTGAGTCTGCATTAATTTTCGTGACGGATCATGTTACTGTATTTATTAATAGGTTGTTTCTGGAAATAGAGTGATGTTTGTAATGGAGTAGGTGTCTGAACAGTTTGTAATTCCCACTTTGAATGATGGTCCTGAAGAGGTCCATAAGAATGTCATTACATCATTTCAACATAAATGCATCAAAACCCAAAGTAAGATCAAGAAATAGAAGCAGCTTTCCATGGCAAATGTTATCTTTGGTTCATTATAAGATTGTTTTATCAATATAAAAATATTGTTTTTCTGCCCCTTTTGAATAGATCATTCCGGATCTAAATTCATATCTGCAGGTAGCTTTGAAAGCAAAGCTGTGAGATCAAAAGATTAAAGTTCGACAAAAGATAATAATTTCAGCTTTTATTTCCTGATCTTTATGTCCTGATGTGATAAACACCTTTCACCAGATCAGACCGTCCACTTTTTAAGTGAGCAAAATGCAAGTAAATGCCTATTAATATTTGTTTGCTCATCTATTGGTTTGAAGAATTGCATTAAGCCACTGACTCCACCAAACTGTCACACAGTTCTTTTGTGAAGCTTTTCCAAGCTAATGCAGCAGCTTCTCTCAGTCATTGCTCTTCTCCCCTCAGTCTCCTCTGCTGCTCAATTGGGTCAAAGTCTGGTGATTGATGAAGTCCGATCTTCTGCTGGCAGTGTTTTTATTCTCTTGCTGCATGATGAAATTCCTCCTACTTAACTAGTTTCTCTGTAAATTGGCAGATAGAATTTATTTTTTCATTTTTTTATTGTGTAGACTTCTGAATTCATTCCGCCGCTACCGTCCTGAGCTCCATCATCAATAAAGCTTCCTGAGCCGGTTTCATTTTCCATATTTTGATCTTTTCATCACTTTGGTCGAGGTTAATCTTGGTTTCAGAACTTGAACTTGTGGCACGTCTTTGTATTTCTTCACAGTTTTTTTTTTGAAATCCTAATCTGTCCTTCTGAAACTTATTGCTGTTGGGTGGTTTGCATGTCGTGGTAGGGCCTCTGTTTGTTTGTCATCAACTGCTGTTTTTCTTGGACAATCTGTTTAATGTCTGATTGTTAGCTAACCACTGTTTTATTTTTATTTATTTTTTTTTATCATTCCAGTAGTTCGGAGAAAACTGTACATTTCTGATTTTGGCATTTTGGCAAATATTTATTTGTATAGTGTTTGTAACCGTTTACAAACACTATACAAATAAATATTTTTTTAGCTAACTGTACTGTATGTAATACTTTTTATTTTATTTAAATGTATGTGATTAGGTATGTTTAATGCAAGGTCAAGGTAAGCTAATTCACTGTTTAGACATGAACAGCAAAATAAACATAATCCTCAATCCAAAAACATAAAAAAAAATTTTTTTTTATTAAAATCTACATCAGGTTAAACATTGCTTACAGAAAGGTAGATAATTAATTTATCAGTGATGAGCAAGTCTTCCAATGAATCTACTCAAATGAAGATGGTGAAATATGTACTTAAGTACAGTGACAAAGAAAATGTACTTAGTTACCTTCTTTCTCTTCTTGTTGTACGTGTGTTTTAATGTATTGGTTGTAAAACAATTAAAATAAGCTGTATAAAATGATTTGTGACTCTGGACTACACCCATGATTCACTGAGTAACACAGGTTAGGCTAATTGACTTTCCCAAATAGCCCGTAGTGTGTGTGTGTGTGTGTGTGTGTGTGTGTGTGTGTGTGTGTGTCTGTGTGCCTTGTGATGGATTGGCACCCTGTCCTGGGTGTACCCCGCCTCGTGCCCTAAGCCTCCTGGGA
The DNA here is from genome assembly GCA_028570985.1 of Heterobranchus longifilis. Lineage (NCBI taxonomy): Eukaryota > Metazoa > Chordata > Actinopteri > Siluriformes > Clariidae > Heterobranchus > Heterobranchus longifilis. The sequence continues at coordinate 20 of JAOVVB010026072.1, read as the reverse complement.
TACGCTCCAGGTCCCCGCGA
>JAOVVB010026052.1:0-15846 GCA_028570985.1 Heterobranchus longifilis | reverse complement strand
CGTCCTTTGCTTGCAAACTCCTATAGAATTTATTTGAAACATGCCTGTAATTATTACAGAACTGCAACTTCAGTGTGCCACATCTTACTGAAGAAAAAAAACTAGGCCTAAATAAGGAATAAGCCATTTAGAGTGCAGAATTAAAAGTGACACTGCAGCATGCAGTGAACATTTTTACTGTGTAACAACATTTATTGCTTTCAACAGATTTTCCCAAATGTACCCCTCTCTACAAAAAGTTCACCAACTCCCTGGAATACACAAAAACCTGAACATTTTCTCTGCAAGAATTACACAAGTCCAGAACCATGCATCATTTATTTAGGCCTATATTTTGCTTGCCGTGCCCCCTCTGTTATGATTCTGGGCCCCCCTAGGGGTCACGCCCCCCAGTTTGGGAACCACTGCCCTAACGGATTAACTTTAAAACAAGTTTTCTCACTTTACTCGGTTGAGATAATATACTGCCACTGATGTAGGAACAGAGGTAGCAGGTGTTTGTAAATCTATAGATGACTGCGACTTGTGATTTACAGTCTGCTGTTGTCAGGAGGGGTGCAGTGACATCAATACTGCAGCGGGAGTTTGTCTGAGGCCTAGCTGAGGACACCAAAATACTCCCCCTCCCTCCCTCCCTCCCCTTGCTCTGACAGCGATACACGTGCAGCTGTCTAAATATTGCTTCTCCCTTCTTCTGCTCTTCATCTCGCCATTCCTCTGCTCCTCTCTCGCCTTTTCTGTCCCTGCACGAGCTCGCGGGGATGAGTTTAGGAGGGACAACTGTTCCGCCGGCACAACTGGGGATGTCCACATTTGGTGCTCCGTTGTCATGTCAACAGTTCGGGGGGCAGAGGGGCCGAGGGCTGGGAATAATTCACCTTCTGCTGTCCGGCTCTGAGCTATAACCAGCCGCACACCTGTGGTACCAATTATCTTGTAGCTAACCACAATTAGATTATTCTGAATGTAAGTAATATTTTCTACAAGGCAGTAGCTTTTTAGTCATCACTAAATCACTGTATGCAATTAGGCGTTTTAATGCAATTTATATAAGAAGCCAGAGCAAAGCTAATCTCATAAAAAGGACAAACAGAGCCATTAAAAGTCCTCCGCTCTTTACTTCATTACTGGCTCAGCTTGCTCTCCTTACGCAAAGAGTCCCCAGGTGCATGAATGTTTCATGGCCACCCTGCTGCCTGCTTCCCTCCGCTCAGATTCTTTCTCCCTCCTCCCCGAGGAAGCTCCAACTCCGCTGTCAATTGCACTCACTTACACTCTGCTACCGTCATCATCAGCCATTAGTGGGGGGGGGGGCACATAAGACAGCTGTTTTGCCTTGATGACTCAATCATCCCCTTCAGTGGGATTAGCATCAGTATCATCATCCTCATCATCGCCTTTGATCCCAAAAATTACCAAACAAGTCTCAAATTGATGACTATCAGCCTGTCTGCCACGAAATTCCTGAGCTTTCAAAAAGATCCGACTTCATTGTACGACGCTCAATCGCGCTGCAGCGCTTGACGAGATAAATTGGTAATATCTAGCATATTTCATATCAAAGCCTTTGAAATTTATTTCACAGTTTTTAAGGTCACAAAGCGTTGTATAGCATATCTGTAAATACTAAAACATCTGTTTTTCTTGATTCTCAATGGATAAATATCTAAAAGCTGCGGATTGGTTTCAGATCTTTTTACTGAAGTAAATGTAATTAGATCAATTATAAGCAAATGTTTGAATTTGTAAGTATTTTGTAGCTGGTCGAGATGGAGTTAACTTTAAAGGAATAGTTTGACATGCACTCGATTTCTTTGGATGAGAAGATCGATATTTCTGTCTGTCTGGGGGTTCTGCTGTGCAACTGCTGGCAGAAACCTACAGGCAATATATTTTCACTACAAAGAACTTGAAACAACATGTCAAGTAGGCTGATCCCGAACGTAATTTGTAAATATTTGTCAGAACCTGGCCCCACCCGTCGGGTCCCATCGCTACTGAACACTGGGGGCTGAACGGAAGAGTCACAGCATGCGTACATGACAACACTAGCAACATGGTGCTAGCCAACACTGAACGGCTGGAGTGGGACTCTCAGCTTTGTTTTGCACATTCACTCCAACTTGTTACAAATGACGAATTCAAGCTTCAACACATAAACCACGTGGTTACAGTACAGCTGCACTGCACCTCACTTTATTGTATTTTTTTCTTCTAAAGGAGTTCCACACAGAACTTTTTGATGGCTGTAGTAGTCTTTGCATGTTTCTCCTGTTTGTACAGAAGCATCTAGCCAATCTCACAGCGCTGCAGCAAATGCTATATGCTGCCCTCGTGCTACACGTTTTACCGGAGCCTAGTAGCAACGTGTTATCATGACACATCCCTAATCGATACCACTCTCATATCGTCACATTTCCACGTTGTCATTTGATGCATTCTTATTACAAACATATTCATTATAGCCGCTTTATATACTGTTGAATAGTTCTGTGAAATTGCTGAAATCTGTAGAGCAACAAGTGTCAAATAAATATAGTGGAGAAAAAACCTCTGAAATGTACTAGAGAGGAAGTATAAAGTAAAATGACAGTACAAAAACTTGATGAACTTCAACTACAGCAGCTAGGATCGGAGCTTAAATTTGTCCTCCTGCTGTAAATAAATGTTCAAACTAGAAGAGTTGAATGGCAGTCAGATCAGCTGATGGGCTAATTCAGGGCCCTGCAGCGCTGCCATATCATTATTGCATTAGCTTTACACAGACATATTACACATAGAACAGCAGAAGCTATGTGGAGTCAAGCCAAGCTTGTTGGGTCTTGGTTATAATCTACAACACAAATGTACCAGACCTAATGAGACCACAGTAACTGCTCTCACTGACAGAGAGAAATGTAATAATATGGCAGCACCGGGCTGAAAAAAAAGCTCGTTAATGTGGTCGTATTTCAAGAAGCAGCATCGAGGTAGACCATTCACAAGCCAACAGCATCTCAATGCCAAGTGTTCTTTAAAACAATTTACACCATGCCATTAATTAATATGTTGGCTTATGAAGCGTGGCATAATTCGGGCTATTCATCACGAGCAGGAAATTGACAAGTTATCCGTAGAAAGCATGTCAAAGGGATATCAGCTTTAATTTTTCATCAAAGGAAGCAAGCGCTGCTCCGTTTGTTCAATACTCTTCGTTTTCTTCGCGGTGTGTCTTTGTCTGAGTAGAGCCGGGCAGCGAGCCGACACAAAGACGCGTGAGACGTAAAGGGGGCTCGGAGATTCAACAGGGTCACAAAGCAGTGGGAGAAGTTCATCTCGGAGCCAAGTGTTGCTTAATGGCTTCCTCCTGCTGCTGTACGTCAACTCAGACCATCGGAGCAGGCTGCGGAGAACATCTGTCCCGAGTACACAGACACTTTGTACCGCCGCAGTCACCCTGTCAATCAAACATGTTCTGGCATGTCGCTGACTATCACCAGCGGCTGTGATCGCCTCTGAAGGCGTGCGCTCACGCTGGTTTGGGGTGCGCGTACAAGCATGAGTGCGTGCGTCTGTGTGTGACTACGGGAAAAAGGGGTTGACGACACGTCTATTTTTAGTCCGGTACACTGAGTTCTGCCTCTGTGTTATGCTGCTGTGTTCCTAGGACAGGCGGCCGGGTCATCATCAGCAGCAGCAGCAGCAGCAGCAGCAGCGGAGCACCGGGATAGCGCCGGCTCTGCTCCCTGACCCCGGCCCTCCAGCTCCTACATCAGTGGGAGAGACTTACAAGATTCCTGGGTGGCAGTTAGGAGAGGCTATCTCTAAAAAAGAGGCGCTTTCTTGACGGATGCCATGTTAATCCGCCTCTTTCTCTCTCCGGTGACTAATGGGCTAATAATTCAGCTGTCACCCTGGCACGTTATCTTGCAGTCTCTCACGGGAAGGATACCACCCCGGAACAGTCTGAGCTCTGAAAAAGATATGCCTTAGATTCCCAAAGTTGCTTTTCAACTAAAGGTATTGTGAAGACGTAGGATCAGAGGGAAATTCCACATGAGCGTTAAGTCCTGAGGGAAACCCAGAAAGATAAGATAATAGATGGATCTCAACGAGGTAGGCAACCTGGCTCGAGTGCTATCTTGTCATGCCCGGTTACTCAGCCGGTAGTGTACAGGAAAATTATTTTTCCATTCGTCTGCCCCACGCCAATGATGAACCTTTGAGTTAATAGTCTGCACCTCTCGGTCATGGGAGCACAAAAGCTTCAAGGGCAAAATCCTTTGGCGGATTGTTCCCTGTTAAGACTGCATCAATATGAGCTGTTCAATTCATTCCACATGGTATTTATTGTGATAAAGTGCTTTCTATTTACTTTGTATTGTAGCCACTTTTACAAAAGCTGTGTGATCATTTCCCAGAAATGCATGCTAAATCACCTTCCTCATGGTTGATTTTCTGGTTTCAAAATCAGATGCATTAACTCAAGGCCATGTTAACATGGTATGGTGTGCAGACAACAACATACATGACCAAATAATGCCAAAACAATGGCACACGCATAAATTACACAAATGAATGTCATGCATTCTTAAAGAAAGCACCTAGTTTACACATACAGGGTTTACACACCTTCTTAAACTTCAAATTCGCAGACTTATCAAGGACTTTCCAGGCACAATTCCCTCAAAATCAAGGACACGGCATAGTTTAAGACACAAAAAAATAATAAAGGAACTTCAATTTCTATTCTTGCACAAAATATATAAAGTCAAGCACTTTCAATGACCCATGGTTATTTATGTCTATTTTCAAAAGTTTAAAAGGCCTGAATTTTTTTCACTCAAACTCACAAACTTTTAAGGACTTCAAGGACCCATGGGAACAACCTCTGGTTTATGTGATTTTAATATGAAAATAAATATAGTTGGACGGTTATAGCACTTACTGTTTTTGAACTAGTATGACATACAGTTTATATATGAAAAAAGATCATAGTCCTGCCCTACAAGACTATCATTACAAAGATTACAGATCTTTTCTTTTTTTTTTACAGACACTTTGATCTTCCACTAACTTTTGGGAATCTGTTGTTTATAGCCCTGAAGTTACAGATAGCCGGTCTGCAATTTCTATTTTCAAGCAGTAAATTCTTAACAAATGTTGTCCTGTCTGTTCTGTTTGCACGACAAGCTCAAAGAATAGTTCCTCACAACTTTCTGTTGTAAAAGCAAAGTTGACTCGTCACCTTTAACTGATCTTTCAACCTCTTTTTGAACAGTTTATTCCAACAAATGTCACAACACCTGCACCTAACAGCACCTGCTTCAGGAAACATCCCCCCATCACAGTTATCAGTTTAACAGCTTGTCATTCAGACCTCACTGCTCTGCCATGTGCTTGTTTAATAAAGCACTTCCACTTGACTCAACACTGGTCAGTGCAGGGAGTTGTGATTGCGTCTGGGTGTGAGGCTGCTGCAAAGCATTAATTTAGCAGAGGTCTATTTGATCAAAACGCCTCTCTGTTATTATATTCAACAGAAATCTCTTCAGAACAAGAGTTCACTCCAACAAGTGATAATAATCCTTCCAACAGGCTTGAATGTTTCGAAACTCGTAGTGAAGTGGCAGGCTCTGCTCTCTTTGTTTGCCCGTGCAGGGGAGGTGGACATGTGTGCAGAGGCAGGGGCTCCGGGGCCAGGCCCTCTATCCTTCCTGTTCAGTTACCAGAGGCCTCACACTTATCAGTTCCAGATCTTACAAGAACAGAGAGACAGAGAGACCACTGACAGGAAGGGGATTTTTTTTTTTTTTTTTTTCTTCCAACCCTTTTTTTTTCCTTTAGCGAGGTTAACAGAATGTCTGCACCCCTCACATTTCACAGAGGAAAGCAATTATTCATTAGGGCTTACACTGGCGCAACAGAGACAAAGACCAACCTGGCAACCTTCAGATATAACCAGCTGAAATTAAACTGGTTAGTGCTGAAAGTCGAGCCATTGATTAGTTGGTCATCTGCAACAATTTTGATAATCGTTTAACTCATTTATCTAGAGAAAAGATTTGCTGTTTGTTTTATATCCTCATAAACTGATTTTCTTTTGGTTTTGCAATTTGAATATGTCACCTTGTTTTTCTGACATTTTATAGACAAATGGTTGCAAAAATAACACAGATGAATCAATGAAGAAAATTAATATTAGTCGCAGCTGCACAATGTATTATAAGCTATTGTAAGCTGTGATATTGTACTCAGGAATTTTTTGAGTTAGTTGAAAGAGAGTATCAGTAGAAAACTGCACTTTAAAATGTAACTATCATTCCTTTTTTAATAGTGTCTTTTGTGTTCAATTCAATTTGTTCAATAAAAGAATGTTGGAAATAATTTCCTGTCTTTTTTTTTTATTCAACAAGCAGATTTCAGCAGAATACTGAAAGCAGCAGAAAGGCAGAACTGAGTGCAAGTAATATGATTATCGTGATATTCAACAACGTTATCACAGAACGCATATCGCATATAGCGCATAGCGTATATTTTCCTCATATCGTGCAGCCGTGGTTACAGCCCTATAACGCTTCAGTTCTGGAGTTCGTATTTGGCTATCAAGCTCAGAGATCACACTTCTCTATAGTTGAGACTGTTGCTGTTTCTTTTCACTGCAGCCTCTCCATCAAACCCGGCTAGATTTCCCCTCCGCAAAGGCGAACCTTACATCGACAGTGAGAGGGGAAAATCTGTCATCGAGAGTGAGAGAGAGAGAACTGACTGTGAAGCACTCATGTCATGTCCCTGCTCGTGTCGTATCCCCCCTCGTTGCACTTGCTCTCACTGTCTACCTCGCCTGACATTTCCACAATAATCACTTTGGTTTATCCCACTCAGCTGTGTGGCGGGCAGATGTTTGTCAGGGCACCGTATTTCTCAGCATTCACACTGCTCTAATCAAGATTAACCACTCTTATCTATTCAGTGTGTGTGTGTGTGTGTGTGTGCTGGATGTCCCAATTCCTAATCCATGAAGCCATAGCTGTATTGTATAATACAGTGGACGAACCAATTACATTCCCTTTCCACCGCATAATTCTCCCTTTCAGAGGAACGTACACTGAGCCACATATTGCGTAAGGATGAACTGGTGGCTTGCTGGTAAAGAGGATAGCCGTGACCTTCATGTGTGTGCGTGTACACATTCATCAGACTGCATATGGACTCGGATGTCGGCAAAAAAAACATAAACACACGCAACATCTCAGCACTTTGTTGCTCCGAGCCCCCCAGGAGCTCCTAATGAAATCAACATGCTCCGCAAGGTGAGCCGACACTGGCCACACACAAACCGCTGCCATCAAATGTTTACCAAAGACACTCGAGCACAGCGGAGGACAGAGCATGTCCGAGCAAACAAAGTTGTAGTCTTTAAATCAACTGAAGTGATAGGGGAGGCAGATATCTGTTTCCAGTAACAAGCTTTGTTTAATTCCAGGCAAAGCGACATCTAGGGTAATTACAGAGCCGCTAAGTACCAGGGATTGTTTTTGTTAATGAATTTGTGCTCTCAAATTATTTAATTCTTTCACGCAAATTAGTAATTCCTGCTCTTGAATTCACAGAACATAAAGATAAAGTATATTGTTGTCACCCCTTTCTCGTGAAACTGTGCTAAAGACATATGCACACAATAGCAGGGTCATTCTGTGTCAAAACAGATAGAAGTTTTTGTTTACATTTTAGATTTTGTTCAAACTTTATGCATATGCTCGTTCACACCTGAAAAGAATTTGAAATGTCATTTTTTAGGGTTCAATATCTTCAGAAATGTAGAGCCATGACATTTGTAGCTGCACAAACAAAACGGTATACAACAGCTCCAAATGATTGAAAGGCACAATCAGATGTCATATTTTTCATTACTGACCCTTGAAAATGGAAAAACGTTTGGCGTATATAGTGTACACATGGATGTTTCCATATTTCATACAAAAATATAAGAAAAAAGTATTTGATTGATGTTGTACCAAATTCCAGGGGCTCTAACATCATCAGAATCCAAGACGGCAAACAAAAAGCCAAGGTTGTAATTTGTTGCCTTTTTAAGATGCCAAAATGGCGATGTGGACTCATTCCAGGACCATGTACCAGAGGGGTCCCTGTTTCTTTTTCTCAGTTCTCAGTATATCCATGGGTAGTTGATGGGGCTTAACAAGCCTCATATCATATCATGGTTTGTTTACACACAAAATGCCCACATATAGACCCCTTTTCACACACATTTTCATGGTCCTGGAATGAGTCCACATCGCCATTTTGGCATCTCAAAAAGGCAACAAATTGCAACCTTGGCATACTTGGCATATATTGGATTCTGTTTATGTCAGAGCCCCAGAAATTTGGTATAACATCAATCAAATACTGTTTTAAGGGGGAGAAAATGACAAAATTCCCACTGGCAAAAACTATGCAAAATTCAGCCAAAAATATTTTTACAGAACTTATTTTCTATCTCTTTTCTATCTCAGATAGCAAATAGGCTATATAAGGTTTGAACAAAATCTAAAATGTAAAGAAAAGTGTGTAGAGGACAAAGTAAATTAATGCAACAACCTAATGATATTAGCATAAAGGCAACAAATTCACTGTAAGCACCGCATCACCAAAACACAACTGCTAACATTCTGCACCTTCAGTTTCTGCTGCTACAGTAACTCATTTGAAAGCATATATTTCTAATTCATACACACGACTTAAAACTAAATTTATCTGACACCTGCTGTGCTCTGCAGCTCCCACCATATCAGAAGGAAAAAAAAAAGACTCACCTGTGTTGACTTCAATCCTTGATTCTTCACCACCAAGGACCCCCCCACCCATTCACACACCAGGAGGAGAAACACTTCAGCGCCTCACGTCTTCTGCCCCTGAGAGAAATCAGGGGAGAAAAAGAAAATACATCAATCACTGCTGCATTATCCACCAATCTCCAAACACTGAATTATTACATTTGCATTCCCCCCCCCCCACCCCACCCTGAAAATCAAGCCCCCTCGATGATTTTGCTTCTCACAGATTCCTTTGGGCTCTGAGTGGCTTCCATCTGCGCCGCGCTTAACGTGATACACTTCTACCCTGCACGGATAAGCTCCTTCACGCTCTCGTGCCCATGAAGGACGAATCAAAAGAGCAACCGACGATCAGTATGGTATCATAAACATCCACTACAGAGTAAGTTCACCGCCATGGCACATTCGCAATTCACTCCTGATTGACAGATAAGCCTATTAAGACAGCCCTTTTGCTATAGCATTGCACTTAGCCTGGGCTAAGTGCGTATGCAGCAGTGACATTCAGACCCTTAAAAATGACCACATTAGTTATTGGTGAAGTTCAAAAGGTGATAACCAGTGTGTGAGAAACCATTACACATAAGCCAGTTAAGGACTTAATACGATAACCGAGAAAATAAAGACAACATTTTATTTAGGGGGCCACACAGTTTATAATCTTGTCTTATCTATGTTCGCCCAAGCAAGTAAGTACACAGACTTAATTTTCCTTAGTGAATTAATCATTGTGAGTAGTTGTAATTACGAGCATAATAAGCATAGACCGGATTCTAGCATGTGCTATATTTCCATAAAGAGCCATGCGTGCCTCTATGGGCATCTGAGAGAGAATAAGCAAACAAAAAACACTTTGACTATTCAATTTTGCAATAATTCCACTTGCAACAATTCCATTCTATTAAACAAATCAGAAGCAAATATCTATTCAAAAAACACTCAAACTGAAACTAATGAGAGGGAGCACACAATAGGAATAATGCCACCTGCTGTGATGTTTTGTTTGGGATTTGTTGGATAACCTCTGTGCATGCATTGATAAAGTTGATTGATATTTTGATTGCTTTGACTTTTAGACATGTAATTTGCAGCTATATTGACAGGAGTCAGTCGACGGTTGTATGCCTGTTATGTCCAGTGTTGTGCATGAACAACAATGAGCTAAAAAGAGCGTGTTCATTGAACGTGCTCATGTTTTTGGTGAACTGAATGGGAACGTGAGCGCATTGTGCCGGTGTCATGTCGAAGACTGTTTCCTCGTCCGCATGCGTTTCCTCCTACCTAAACCGTATCCCTAACGCTGCGGAGGGGAGACGTCACATGAAACATCAGGAAAACACCATTCGGCTGCAGAACAGACTTCAACACAACACATATTCTGAAAACGTCAGCCAGAGGCACACCAAGAAACAACACATCGAGTTAAAGTATCCAACCAGTCTCGGAGCAGCTTATTTAAAAAATATTGAATAAAAAAAAACAGAAGAAATTAATGTGAACTAGTTCATTTTTTGGGACTGTGAACTTAGTGAACTGAACTTTGCCCATAGCTCTTGTGAAGTGTGAACTTGCACAACATTGGTTATGTTTGTGTGCCGTCAGGAAGATTAGCAACTGTTGCAGAAGTTACTGGGGATCCAAAAGAGAATAAAGAATACTTGAATGGGGTGACCTCTAGCTCAACCAGCAGAGCGTGTACCATGGATGTGTAATAAAACCTGGATACAGGGATTGAGGCGGACCTCCGTTCATTCCTATGAAAGCTGCTCAGCGGTGCATGAAGCCAAAAAACACTCAACTCTAAAAATTCCGCTCTGCTTCGGCACCGCTGGCCCATAGAGCAGGCGCACTAGAAAAAGCGGCTACTTCCGGTTTAGCGCTCCGGCTAACTTGAATGGGGATTAAATAATTAAATCTTGCAGCTCTTGGATCTAATCCTGATAGTGAATCGAGTTATTTTGCGGGAGCTGTGACCCCGGAAAAAAATGTAAGTCTATGGGAAAAGGTCTTTTTGGGCCCCATGGTATCACGTGACGGCCGTCATATTTGTAATACCACCATTTGGCAACTATGTCAAATTGGCTTCAACAGTCGCTGCACTTCCTGGGGGCCTGGCCTGCACCCCATGTAGGCTCAGTCCCTGCAGCAGCCCGGATTCGAATCAGACCCGCAACCCTTTCCTGCGTGTCAGCCCCTCTCTCCCTCCCCACTTTCCTGTCAGTCTTCGCGTGTTGTAACTTTATTTTGAAGTTCCACACGACCTTAAGAAAGGAGTCAAATTTGAATGTTGAAAGATATGTCTTCAAGAGAGAGCACGATGTCAGCTGAATTAAAGTCTGAATGAAGGGTCTAGGTTAAGGCAACACTTGAGGATAGTCATCTTTAAAGGTAGCGGGGCTCTCAGCATCAAAGAGTATAAACAAACTATTGGCCTTTTTCTTTGTTCCTGTCCTGAATTAATTTTTTTTGCTCAAAGAGCATGACATTAAATTAATGGAGGCAAAGAAAAATGTACTCAAATGTTGAACTTTGACATTTCAATGGGCTGATTAGAATGGGAAGGAACGAAAGATTAAAACTGTTTTTGCTCTAGCTTTGTGAATATAAGTGTGGAGTGTGTTAGAATGGGACAAATGCAATATTTTCCCACCTTCTTCTCCTTTAACCCCCCCCCACCTTAAAGTCTATAGCTGGATCCTGTTAGTGTATCGTTTTCGCGTCTGCTTGACACACAGCATGCTAGCCATTTCTATCCCCAACCAGAGCTTCCCCTGAGCTCATGCTTTGGTTGACAGGACAAGGCTAATGCTCCAAATATAAAAACTGTCTACCCACAAGGTGTATTTTCACATTCAGCAGGAGAAGGCGGTCCCTTGTGCCTTGCACTTTTTCTTTTTAATCCTCTTTTTTTAATCGTTGGAAGATTTTTCAGGCAGCATTTCTCCCCTGTTGGAAGTGCAGCTCTCTGAAAAGAGAAAGTGGAGGAGCGCTGGGGGCTCAATGGGTCGAGAGAGAGGAGGAGGAGGAGGGGTTGACGCTGGGTGCCTCCTTTTTAAAGCCAGATTCTCCCCAGATACCTCTGTGCTATTCATCAACAGCTTTTGCAGGGCTGTGAAAAATCAATGTGCTCTGCACTGCAAACAGTTCATAATGACGGGGGATGGAGGAAAAAAAGCTCAACTGCAACAGAATTGATTTGTTTAAGTACAATAACACGGCTCTGCAGCGCGGTGAGGAGGAGGCTCGAGCGCCCAGACAAAGACTGACTGGCAGTATGAAACCACAAGCAGTAATTGACAAACTGCTGGCAAAGTGCAAATCTGAAATACAGACGCCTGTTATCTAATTAAAGGAGTTTTTCCTCTGAATTACTACCTGACAGAGGAAAATACACATTGAGTCTTCAAGTGACTGCATAATCTTCTCTACGAGAGTAAACCCTAAATAAAGAGTTTTAAAAAACATAAATAGAAAAGATTTCTCCACCATAAGATGATCTGAAAAAATGCTTGTACATACAAGTTTAGTGTTATTAATTGCATTAAAGGTCCCATATTGTAAAAAGCGAGATTTTCATGTCTTTTTTAATTAAAAAGCAGGTCTAGGTGTTATATAAATACTGTTAAAGTATCAAAACACTCAATCCACGGAGAAATGCACACAGCCTGTATTCAGAAACTGTGCCTTTAAAACGGGCCGTCAGGACTTCCGTGGGGTTATGATGTCACAACTATACTATATATAGCTAGAAAGTGCTGTTACAGTCATTCCCCGGCTGCAGTGAGGGTGCAGAGACGCAGAGTGTTTCTTGAAAATTAAAGCATGTAAACATGTTCTAGTAAAACCCACAATACAAGTATGAACCTGAAAATGTTTTATTTACCCAATATTGATTAATAATATTTTTCTTTATTTAAATGCCAAATAATTTAAATGTCAAAATAAGTTCCCAGAGCTCAAATTAACATCTTCAAATTGTTTGTTTTGGCTGACTAACACCCCAAAACTGTTTAGACAATTTAATTTACAAAGATGTATTTTTAAAAAAACTGCAAATCTTCACATTTTAAGAAGCTTAAAATAATTGCCAAAAAATATTTGCCAATTTTGCTTGATAAATGACTTAAACAGTTGATTAATGACCACAATATATTTTCTTTAAATTGACTAGGCTAATTGATGAAATGATGCACAAAAATCTATTCCACATCATATTCACACACACACATCTGCTCTAATCATGCATGCAACTCCAACACACACACACACACTATTTCTACTTTTGGCAGGGAGACACTACATCCCGTGCCAATTCAAAGCACATGCAGAGAAGGCTTGATGTTGCATAAAGCAAAGTCATCCGAATATTTAAAAGACGACACCAGGCTTCACCTAGAAAAAATAACTTTCACAAGGTGAAATTTTAAACCTCCTGATACTGCAAAAAAAACAGAAGCTCGGAGTAAATTGTGTCAAGATAGGGCAGCACAATAAAACATTTCTCCCTGCCTCTCTTAAGCCAGCCACAGAGGTGCATTTATCATTGTTATTATTCCTTCAGAGAGGCCCTCCCAGGTTTAATTGGGTCCTCATGGAGTCAAAATCCCTGCCGTCGCTGCAGCCACCGGAGCTGCCCAGACTCATTCCTCCCCAGTCAGCACTGGGTTTTACAAGCTGCATGAAGAACAGTCATTCTGTGTAAAGTGGCCGTGAAACACGCTGGTGAGTCAGACGGGTGGTGGGAGCTGGACGCCACCCGCTAAGTCTGGACAATGGCGGGACAGGGACACCTAGGGAGAAACTCTCACCTGGCTCTGCTCTCAACGCTGTGGGAAAAGCTCTTGAGAGCCACAGGCTGTCCGTCCACCCAGCCAGCTCTTTGGAGCTATTATTCCCAGTGGGCCACATTTGCATTTTAACTGGTAAATACAGTGGGTTTTGAATGCACATGGACGTGAAGCATGTGAACAAATGGAAAGGATTAAAAAGAGTTTTTTGGCCTCAATGAAAAAAGGGAAACAATGAGCTAAGGTGATAAAATAACTCAGATACATAAACATGCAGAACTACTTTGCATTAGTAATGTTTAATATGCTATTTGCTGCCTCAAAAACTGCGTTTGTTGGACGATATTATTGTCCCAGAAATAATTGCGATAAACTAGCCTATATTGTCATTTTAAGACCATTTCACACCACTGGTATAATGATAATATAATAGCATAATAATGCAAATAGCAATTCACTTTTTAATTCTTAAGAATATTCAGACATTGGAACTGGAATGTGAAAAAAGTATTCAAATATCCTAAAAAGAAAAAAGAAAGAAAACCTTGCTGTTTATTCTTATGTAATTCTTATGTAAACAAACGCATGTAAACACAACAGACAATATCAAGGTCCTATTGTACAATAAGTCAATAGTTATCATAACACGCCTACTTCAAATAACCTCCTTTTTTTGCAAACATTTCTGCAAATGTTGCCCTTTTTCACCACATACCTTCAGATATGATGATCAGCAGTTTTAAAAAGCTGACAAAAACAGAGAAATGTGTGAAAAGGAACAATTTTATTCACACCATTACGTGCTGAGTAAATACCATCTCTGAAAGTGACCTCCCATTCACCTCCCTCAACAGTGCTCCACTTCCACTTGGTGTTACATTGGCACAGAAATTACGACGCCTCCTTTCGGCTGCTTCCTGTTGTTGATATACTCAAGACGTGCAAGATCAACTAAGATACGCATCTCTGCTTTTCAAAAAAGACACTCGACAAAGACACTTGAAGTCAAAGGAGGAATGCTGGAACAGCAAATGCAGGAATGACAACCTCGTCGTTTGTAATGATTTTCTGCACAGAAGCAGCTTTTCATTTTAAGAAGATAAAAACAGGGTTGTGTAAAAACACGATTGGGATAATCATCTCCCCTCTCACAGCCAGCGTGTTTACAGACACTAATAACGTGACTTCTGCAACTGTCATGGAAGTAAGGTTAAAGGTCGATAACTCATCAATCTTTCAAATGACATGTTTTCCATAGATGGGCTGCAACTATGCCCAATCATCAATTTCACTGGATGTGTTTATTACTGTTTCTATAAATCGATTTGAGTGTAAATTGCAATACTAAGCAGGTCGTAACACATGTAAATATTGTCTTTTGGCCAAGTGCAAATCACCAAACTGATGCTTACTGATTTAGTAGCATGGCCAATGTTGGGGGAAGAAAATGCATTTTTGGGGTCACAACAAAATACTTTCATGTAAGTAATACCTGTATATCATTCCCACGAGTCTTTGAAGTCCTTGAAAGTTTGTGAATTTGAGGGGGAAAAAATCAAGGCCTTGAAAGCTTTTGAAAGTATAGACATTAATAGACATGGGTCATGGAAAGTGCTTGAATTTCTATATGTTGTGCAAGAATAGAAATGTAAGTTCTTTTGATATTTTTTTAACTTAGCTTTAGTGAATTGGCTACGTTCCGGTGTCTGCATGTGTGCCTCCCGCTGTTGCTTCATTGTTTCAGCCTGCTAGTTATCATTATAAAAATGATCCGTGTTGTAACAGTAATTAACCTTTAAACTCTGCTGTGATGGGTCCTTGAATTTGAGGGAACTGGGCCTGGAAAGTTCTTGAAATGTCCTTGAATTTTATGTTTAAGAACATGTGGGAACCCTGAACTTCAATCAACCCGGTTATTAAAAATAATCATGTAAACTTTGGTTAGTGGGGTATCTGGTTATTGTCTCGCGTAGCCAGATTTATCTCCACAGCGCTGCTGGGGGAAAGTCTGGACTGAATGCCATTTCACTCCTGGATAGTGAAAAAAAAGTCCCTGGCCTGTTTGTATTTGCTTAAACCAATCACAATCGTCCAGCACGCCACGACGGTGCCTCTGCAAAATAGTGTCGGGAGGGAACCTGTTTCGGTGGAACCCCTCCACAAAAATGATGTAAACATATTCTTTGTAGATCTTTACAATCATTCACTGAAAGAACAGAGCAGACCTGCCTTATTACACC